>CAJQZJ010032066.1:8536941-8637123 GCA_907164525.1 Lophiomys imhausi | reverse complement strand
CTCCACTGGTAGAACGGTGGGCTTGATCGGTGACAAAGTGGACTGTTGTGTTTTGCTATTTAATAAAGAAGGAGATGTCAGGAGCCGCAATCGCCATTACAAGATGGCGCCGGCTTCCTGCTTCCTGGTTCTTCACGGAGGTGCTGTGCCGGTGTGCGCATGCGCAAGGCGTGTTTCTTGGCACTGCGATCTCATGCTAATTAGGTGATTCCGTATGAGCCAATGAGGGTTCGACAAGTCTCCCTATGTGCTATATAAGCAGCCGCTTGCCGGAGCTCGGGGTCCCTCTCCACCATGCTATCTAAGAGAGCTGTACAATAAATGCTGTCAGAAGAATCCTGATTGTGTGGCGCTTTCCTTATCGGCGAGGCGGGCGCGACAAGATACTAAGTGGAGCCTCTCAGAGGACAGTCATGCTAGACTCCTGTCTGCAAGCATAGCAGAGTATCAAGGGATGTGTCAGGGGTTGGCTCTCTCCCATGGGGTGGGTCTCAAGTTGGGCCAGTCATTGGTTAGCCAGTCACTCAATCTCTGCCCCATCTTTATCCCTGCACATCTTGTAGGCAGAGTATATTTTGGGTCAGAGGTTTTGTGGATGGGTTAGTGTGCCCCTCCCTCCACTGGGAGTCCTGCTTGGCTACAGGAGGTGGTGACTTCAATTTCCAATCCTCTGATGCCCAGTGTCCCAGCTAGAGTCACCTGCATATCCTTCCAGGACCCTTCCCTGTCACAGGTCTCCAGTTTGACCCAGAGATACATCCCCATTGGCTTCCTTTGTTCTAGATATAATAGCGCACCCTCACTATTAATGCAATTGTTATGGTAGAGTGTGTCTTTCAAAGGTCTGTGAGCTAAAAACTTGAAGTAGTGATAGGTCCTTAAGCACTATAAATATGACTTTGAAGGGGATTCTTGGAAACTAGTTTCTTCTCATTTTTTTATGGATTCCTGGCTATGCAGTAAGTGACTCCATGCAAATCATATGTTCTGTGTATGTTTTCTATTATGGCCGTAAAAGCAATACCATCAACCAATCAGCAACTGGAAGTCCAACACTACAAGCAATACCAGCCCCTCTCTTATGAGTTGGTAATATCAGGTATTTGGTACCCTACTAAATACAGTAGTCTACCTCCCTGTCAAAACAAAAGATGTTCAGTAGAGTGGGAATTCAGACTCAATACGACAGTCTTTACCTTATGCATTTGTTCATATGGCCATGCAATAAAAGAGAACAATGACAAGAAGGAAATAGGGGATGCTGTCCATAAAAGTATTTAAACTTTCAAGGGAAGATCAAAGGCCATTGATACTCATTATGGATATTTGGGGGGAGGGAACATCAGTAAATTATGAAAGACTTAAAATCAAGTACAGGTATTCATATCAAGCAGCTTGTCACTCACGCAGCAAAGCACAATTATGTTGTTAAACATTAAAATCACAGGACCAGAAGAGGCTCCAGAGACACCTTGGTCAGGGTACTGCTATTATTGATAAGAGTTGGAAACGTGAGGCACTGACTTCCTAGTGACCAGAGCCATACTCTCACAGAGGAAATATCAGCCGAGGCCTCTGTACTGCTGTCCCTATGGACACACTAGTGCACCAGTGAGTTCATCTATCTATGAACAAAAGCAGCTTTTATGAGTTAAATTCCAGTCTGAGCAAAGTTTGCTGTTTTGAAGCAAAAGTAGGTTTCAACCCTGGTGTGTGTGTGTGTGTGTGTGTGTGTGTGTGTGTGTGTAGCAGATTCCTTCAAGTAAATGTAAATTGAGAAATGTAAATTCTGTGTAATATAGATTGGAAAATATATGTGAGCTGGGAGAAATGGAGTGGACCAGGAAGGTAAGAAAGTATCTGTGTATAGAGCAATCATGGAAATTGAGACTGATGGTAAATTAAAGGATATTTTATAACCCAACATAAGACAAAAAATGTAACAGTCACATTTTATTATTTATTAAATAATGTAAGCTACATGATAGTGACTTTTATCTCAGTGAGGTAATGTTACCTAGAATATTTGTATTCCTTCTGTGTATGCTTCATATGGCAAGAAGCAAGGGAGGACCCCATGATACCTCAACACAGAGACCGGCCACGACAAAGAGAGACTGTGCTGGTCTTGTGAACCCTGTTTACCTGCTAAGAGACTACTCATAGCCATGGGCCAGTCAGACAGCATGGACTTGCACATACCTTCCTAGCAGTGCCCAGAAAACCACTTCTTGACCTTCCCCTACCTACCGTTTCTCCAACCATCCCCTCAAATAAAGCAGGCGTCCCCACACTAATGTTTGATTTGAGACATACCACAAACCGTGCTTGAAAAAATATCTTTCCACTGCTCTTTCTGCCTTGGGAGAAAAAGTGGATCTGTGAAAGACTGTTCTCCATACAGCAATGCCGCTATGGAGAGGTGGTGCCCAGGCAAGAACTCGCTGCTGGGAATTAGTTTTCTCACACCAAGCTTGAGAGGATGAGATCGGGACAGGATGTTCCCTCTCTAAGGTGAACGCTAGGATGAAGGCAGAGACCATTCCTGTGTGTCTGTCTCTGGGATGGTGCTCTGACTTGTTTCATGTCAACTTGGAACAAGCTAAAGGCATTGGAGAGAAGGGACCTCAATTGAGAAGATGCCTCCATGAGACAGGGCTGTGGGCAAACCTGGGGCATGTTCTTGATGAATGGTGGAGAAGGGTCCAGGCTATTGTGGGTGTTGCAATTCCTGGGCTGCTGGCTCTGGTTTCTGTAAGAAAGCAGGCTCAGCAAGCGAAGAGCAAGCCAATAAGCAGCACTCCTCCACGGCCTCTGCATCAGCTCCTGCTTCTAAGTTCCTGCCCTGACTCCCTTCCATGGTGGACTGTGATGTGGAAGCGTACGCCCAATAAACCCTTTCCTCCCTGAGTTGCTTGGGCTCATTGTGTTTCCACACAACAATAGTGACCCTGACTAAGACAGATGGAGATGGATCATCATTCAGCTAGGAATGGGAAGCTAAAGTGACTGTCCCAGCAATGGCAAATTACTACCCACAATTCCCACCATTTCCACCTCACATTTCTCAGTGGCACATAATTGAATTTTCCATTAGCTATCCTTCTTTTCACAGATGTATCTTAGAGCCTCTTAAGAATCAAGTTATTCTTAGAAGTTAATTTGGACTCTATAATGAGCATTACCATAAGAATAGAAAACAGTAAGCCCCCTGTATGCTGTTGCTGGTCGATTTACAGACTGAAGGTTCAGCAGAGAAAGTTAAAAACCCTCTCTGACTGGTTAAGAATGCCTATGATGAGAAGCAGGAAAGGACCCCTAAGGTATATAATTGCCACTCCACTTCAGCTAATGAACCCCTCTCCCTCACAGTGAAGATCACACTGCTACAGTCATGGTGTATTAGGAGACTGGTGTTAATTTACAAAGTGAACGCAAAGAGAGCTCCTATGACTTCATCAGGGTTACAGCGTTTCACAGAGGGTTGTGCTGTCCTCTGCTACACACTATTCTTACAAAATGGAGTGGGTGTACAGCAGGGCTTGGTGATTTCAAAGCTTGATTATATATATTCCCATATGCTCAAATATTATGCTTGTTGTCTTAATGACTGAAAATTATGATTTACGTTTATATATTATAATTTAATTCATGCAAAAATAATTTCTTAACAACATTTTTCTCTGGAAAATAATGCCATGTGGGGTCTGAAGAAATGGCACAGTGGTTAAGAGTGCTTACTGTTCTTCAAAACGATCAGACTGCAGTTCCCAGAACCTACACTGGGGGCAGCTTACAGCCACGTGTAACTCCAATTTGAGGGAATCCAACATCCTGTATTTCTTTCAAGGGGCAATTGCACTTACATGCCCAGATATGTGCACAAACACAAAGTTTATGTAAGTCTTAAAAATTCTTACGTGTACAGTATTTTGTTCCCAACAAGAATGATCTAATAAAATAAGATATTATATATTTAATATGCATTCACTTTATGGAGATGAGCATTATGCATTTCCATGCGACTGTGTGTTCTGATTTCAGGGTCACATTTCTAACACTTTTACAATTTTTAATTCTAAATGTTTTTGAGATTATATTACTAGAAATAATTTTATTCTTTTAAAAGAATCACTTATTAACAAAGAAGTTATTTAAAAAACTGTCTAGAATATAAATGACCATCAAAAGTTTAATGCTATGATTGCTCTAAAAATTGAAATCAAATTTCACCTGAAATGTGAACCAATGTTAAGATTTTGTTTAAAAAAAAAAAAAGCACACATCCTTAGATTTCAATAAAACAAAAAGGGAATTTCTAAATGGCTGTCTGCTTCATTTCTCTTTACTATATGTGATATGATTTTACAGCACATAATGAAGACTTTTTGGATATTGGGCCATCATAGTAAAAGCCATGTGAACCACACATTCCTTCAAATTGGCTAAACAGTTAGATATTTAGGTAGAAAAAATTAAATATGTGTTCTTGGGTCAAGTTCAAAGAAGTTTTAATGTTTAAATAAATGAACCTGGAAAATCTAGTAAATGGGTCTGAGATTAGAAACCAGCAACAGATGGCAACACACTTTGCTCATGACAAGTTTCTCATAACCTTGAAATCCTGCAAGGTCTCCAAAGAAGAAAAATCAGATAGGCTTTTAGCCCGGATTGTCCTCAAGACAGATGAAGCTAATGGACTTGTGTCAAAAGAGAAAATGAGATCGATGTTTACAGGCTTGGGTCCCCAGGGGAAAGACATTTTGCCTTCAGGACTATGGAGTAAACATTCAGACGAAAAGGGCAGATGTGGGGAGTGTCCGGGGAGGAGGCACAGGTGATGGTACCGGGCACATCACTCAGGAGCAGAGCCTGGTGCAGCCGAAGCAAGCATGCCAAGGACAAAGTGGAGCTTGACAGATACGATATTCCCATCGCAGATCAGACACTCCAGACTATGACAGAGAATGCCAGATGCCATCTGAATCACACACTCAAAACAAACAGGATTTGCTGCAATGCTAAGGACAGAAATGAGTATGGGACATGAGGATGACTGAAATGCTAAATGAGGCTAGAAAATTGGCTCAGTGAGTAAAAGCACCTTCTACCAAGTCTGACAGTCTGAGTTCAATCTCAGAAGCCCATGTGCTTGAAGGAGGAACTGACTTTGCAAGTTGTCCTCTGCCTCCACACATGTACTGTGTCATAAGTGATGCACATATGCATATAAAAACACACCTATACACACAATAAATAAATAAATAATAAGATGGGATTTTATTGTTTGTTTGTTTTGAGACAGGGTCTCACTGTGGAGCCCTGGCTGGCTACAACTCCCTATCTAGACCAGGCTGGTCTCAAACTCATAGAGATTCTCCTGCCTCTGAATCCCACATGCTTGGATTAAAGGCCTATGGCACCATGCCCTACTAAATAAAATATATTTTAAACATATGGTGAAAATAGCTTTATTTCCACAGGAAGTAACACTGGTGATATCTCATAAGAGTTTCTTCCACCTTTCTGCAGTTCATTGTCCTTAAATAAATCTTTGAGCTAAAAGTGAAAGGTGGAAAGCAAATTATAGCATTCTGCCAATGAAGGAAGTCTTCCAGCTTGCCTGCCCTTATAGCTGAACTCCTGGAGATTCCCCCCTAACCTCTTATATCAAATCCAATGAATAGAATCTTATAAATACCACTGATGACTTGAAATCTCTCATGTCACAAAAATCTATTATTTCTATCTCCTGTTTCACCCACTCATCTATGTGTTTGCATATGTGTCTATCATCCATCTACCTATCTGTCTATCTATCTATCTATCTATCTATCTATCTACTATCTATCATCTACCTATCTGTGTAATAAACTTTTTAATTTATAATATACTTATGTTGCCTTGAAAGTGTCTTCATAAATGTGTTAGTCTTCCAGAAACCTGAGGCTTCTTCTCTTAAACTTGCAAGAAGACAGCCTAGAAGGCTAGGGTTATCATAGAGACAAGGAAAAAGGAAATGAAGATTTGAATGTTCAGTTTCTAAAATTCGAAATAGGACTACAAAGGAAGACACTGAATGTGTTGAAGTACCAGGCATTGTCCAACAGGCCAGGACCTAGTAACTTCCTCTTGTAGCTACCAGTTAATCCAATAATAGTCAAGGGCAGTGAATTATATCCCAAGTATTCACCTCGTTGAGTTCTTAGGACAAGTAGAAGTAGAATGCTATTATACTTTTTCAAATACTGAAGAATTGGGGGAGAAGAAAGGCTCTCTGAGATAGGGCAGGGCACAGACCTACAGAAGGGAAGCTGATCACGCTTGCAGGGACCGCACAGGATGCTGTCCAGTCTGTCTAATTTCAAACTCACTACTAGCCACCATTAGAAATCTGAGCAGGAAATTAGTAACCACTGAATTTATAGAGGCCCTAAAAATTTTAATAAGGTGTCAGCACCATGGAGCCAAATGGTTTCCTGGATTCTAAAAGTAGCCTATCTTATACTCCATTTCTCTTCTCTCAAAAAATAGCAACATCAGTGCCTGAGTGGGTTACCACTGAGTGTGTCATAAACACAATCACATATTTATCTGAAGCATATGAGATTCCAAAAGAAGTAGCAACACATATTCTAATTCTTTTCTGTGAAAGATAATGCCAATGTGGATTACAAATGACTCAGAATTTTTCATCTGATAAATCAACCTAATATAAAATAAAATATCTAATATCATCAAAGTAAGGTATACTGAATGACATACAAGTATAAAGCATGCAGCATACAACAGTACAGTAGGA
Source organism: Lophiomys imhausi (assembly GCA_907164525.1). Lineage (NCBI taxonomy): Eukaryota > Metazoa > Chordata > Mammalia > Rodentia > Muridae > Lophiomys > Lophiomys imhausi. The sequence goes on along the minus strand of CAJQZJ010032066.1, from coordinate 8,630,321 downwards.
ATGTCATAGCTCTGGTAGCTTAAAACAAAAGATACTTCTTTCACCTAGCTTTGGAGACTGGGAATCAGTGGATTGGGTTCTGAGTAAACAGCTGCTTCTTGTCCTGTGGACACTCACCTTTTATGCTGTCTTTACATGGCAAAGAGAGACATTTCTGCATCCCCTTCTTCTTCCTCCTCTTCTTCCTTATCATTCTATTTCATAACCACACCCTCACCTCATCTGAATCTGACCATTTTTCAAAAGCCTCAAAAGTTTTCCAAAACCATCAGAAGGGGTGAGGGCTTCTACACATGAATCCTGAGAGAACAGACTTTAGCAGCAACAAAGTGCCAGCTAAATTGAATACTAAGGCTTTTTTCCTTAAGTGTTTCCATCCCTGCAACTAAGCTTGTGAGACACAGTTACAATGGCAACATTTTGCCTTTTACTTGTTCTGAATGCTAGCAATCATCCAACCAAGACCTTGGTCAACCTGTCAATCATTTCTATTTTTCACCCCGAGTCAGACAAACAAAGGTGTTTTCAGTGTGCAGCAGCATTACAGTGTCCTTTGATATCAGTGGCCTCATCCCTAGCAGGACATTAGAGGTTTTTCCTCTAGGGTGAAAATTTTAAAGTTCCACCACTTGCTGCTTTTAGAATGGATCTTAACAGAGGTTAGTTAAACTCATGCAGTCTCAACATTCATATACTACAGAAAAGTAACTTTGTCTGCTACAAATTCTATGATGATTAATACATTTACAAAGAATTAATTGATATATTGCCATTGAAGTAGTACTTTCTCTTAACATGCTTTTCAGCTGAGTCAATGTAACATAGGTTTGGTCAGCTTAAACAGCTTTATATCCTGCATGTCTCCAAAAGACAGAGTTAAGTGTCCCGTAAAGCCCATCTGGATTCTAAAGCCTGTGACACCCAAATCCTTCTAGTGTCAATGTTTCAACTAACATGCCTGTTGAACAATGACTCCCATCAGAACAATGAGCATGGGTAAAATACACAGCTACTTATCCATAAAAAAAAAAGGAATGAACCCTAAGGGCATCACATCCTCTGGGCCATGGTAAAAAGCCAGTTAAATGTCAAGCTAAAAATTACATTCCCTTTTCAGTTACACTAAAGAATGTGAAGCCTTGGCCAGAAAGGTGGCTGAGCAGGTAAAGACACTTGGTATCAAATGTGCTGGCCACTCCCCAGGACCCACATGGTAGAAAGAGAACACACCCCTGCAAGTTGTTCTCTGACCCCCACATGCACTCTGTGGTACACATTCCTGCTCTGAAAGGAAGGAAGGAGGGAGGGAGGGAGGGAAGGAAGGAGGGAGGAAGAGAGGGAGGGAAGGAGGGAAGGAGGGAGGGAGGGAAGGAGGGAGGGAGGGAAGGAAGGAGGGAGGGAAGGAAGGAAGGAAGGCTCATGTTCTGAAACAGGCATGTCAGTTGAAACAAACAGAACATGTCCATTTGACTCCAGTTTCATCTGATACTGTGTGTATGTTCTCAGATATCAGGTTAAAGCTGGATACATGACCACAAAATCATGCATTGTTTAACCTGAACATCATCTAAAAAATATACATGTATCCAGTGAATTTCTAATCTATAACTAACCATCACTCTGTTCCTTCTCAGCACAAGAGAGACTCATAGCTCTCCTCCTGAAAACCCCAACATTTTCATTAGCAATGCTTCTTCAGTCTTTGCCACTGAGTGACTATTCAGAGCGTCAGTACCAATTTCACACTGTGCACAAATCTAGTTATAAACTCTTCACCTACATTCCTATTGAATGAAACTATGGTACTGAAACCTACATGGTGAGACTAGGTGTAATCAAATGATCTCCCCATATCTGGTCCCTGAAAGATGTAAGAATTCCTTACTTGAGGCCAGTATGCTGATACATACCTACCAGGGAAAGTTCTGCGGGCCCTGGGTGTACATAGACATCAACACATGCACCTCTTTGGATTAAAGAAAAACCCAGGCGATTCCTAAGATCACTCAGTACTGGAACACAATGCTTTAGACCATCACTTCAGACTTTATCTCCACAGTACTATGTAATATGCATCAAACAGGTTTATTTTAAAAGAATTGCATTTGGGGGATGCTCCAATTTCAGTTGTATCTCAATATGCATTGCCAGAATGTCAACAAACAGTTACTATTTTTAATTATAACTTTTTCTTGTTAGTGACATAAATGTAAGTCTCCAATGCAACCCATACATTCTTATATCACAGATGGTAATGGGGAAAATTTGGTTTTATTTTATGGCATCATCAAATATGACTTGTTAACAGTAGGCTCCATATATCATTTTCTGTATCTCTTTGTTTTTTTTTTTCAGCAATTGATGTGACTTAAAAGCAGACACATCAATGATAGCTTTGAATTCACCTGTCTCTTGTGAAATGTCAGACGCACAGATAATCTGCCAAGCATAGGCACATGTAACTAAACATGCAGCAATGAAAATAAAACAGGTTCCCAAGGCCACTATGAGAACCTACAGGCAGCAAACCAATTTCAAGATTCAAGATATGGTAAGACAGAACAGTGAGCTATATTAATCAGGGTTCTGAGCTAATTACAGATCCAACCAAGTTCACAACCAAGATTAGCCATTATAGACTTCAGTCCCTGCAATCAAATTCTTAACCACAAATTCCATGGACCTTGATAAAGTTTGTATTGAAGTTAAGGTTACCAAGAATTAACAATAATCATAGTAATAATAATAACAATAAAAATCCAGTGACCTGCCTCAGCAGACACTAGGGTCTGATCACAAATATTATGTGACATTGGTGTAAGAACAAGTGGACAATAACAATAAAAGGAGTCTAGAAGTTACTTGGATAACATAATCATTATTCCTTTACATACTTTCAGAATGTTTTTTTCATTTTATGGGTTCCACTAAGAATTAATTTTTTAAATAGCTAATATCTAATAGTTATAGGATAGTCTTCTGTATAAATTCAAACCAACTAAAATGTGTATTGTTTAGACTTATGATTATTTCACTTGAAGTATTAAAAACACATGTACTTACTGAATTAATGAATGACATCCACAAGAATAACAATTGTCATTAATGATTAAATTTACAATGCTAAGCATGATATTCAAATTGTGTTATAAGATTTAGTGTTGTAAGAGTTCTTCTAGGCTTAAAATATGAAAACTATCTTACATATTTGCACAATGTACCAGTCTCAGTCTACTCCCCTAGTAACCAGCTCTCCTGAATTTTCTCCACTATATCTTCACATCTTTAGTTAAATTTACATTCTGTCATTCAATTCTTCCCTCTGATCTTCTCTTTTAAACATGTAACAGAAAAGATAGCTTGTATCATGTGTCTTTACCCACCCAGTTATTACATCTATTCCCCTATGTTGGCTGTGTAAATAAAATTGTTTTTTGGCTCTGATTTTTTTTTCTGTTAATTGCATGACCTAGCATTTCTTTTAGGTCAAGTCAGCTAGTAAATTTTTAGCTTTTGTTAAGTCTGAAAAGCTTTTTACTTCACATTTATTTTTGAAAAATACTTCACTGGGGACCAGTGAGATAGTTTAGTGGTTCCAAATGCTTGTTTTGCAACTCAGACAACCTGAGTTGTCAAGAACATCTCATGGAAAAAAAGAACCAATTTCTGAAAGTTTTCCTGAAAGTGAATATTATGGAACACCCATCCATGTACTTAGAAACAGGGTAGATTCACAATACATACTCATGATGAAATAATAATAAATTGAATTGAATAATTGAATTTAAACAGAAAGACATCATTCCTTCCCTGAATAGAAACTTCTATATATGCATTGTCCTACTTTATTAGTACTTTGAAGATTCCCTTCAACTGTCTTCTAACAAATAAATCTTCTGTTATTCTTATATGTGCGGCTATATGTGAAACATACTCTTGCCTTAGCTAATTTTAAGACTTTCTCCTTATTACTAATCTCTAGTAATTTGATTATGGTGTGTATCAGTGGAGTTTACTTAATATTTGCTTTGCTTTTAGATTTATTGTGAGTTATGTTTCTGAGCATGCTGTTTTCTTCAAGTTTGAAATGTTTTCATTCATTGTTTATTCAAATGCTTTATCTTCTCAGACTACATAATACACTCGTGACCCTAGAAGCTCTTTTAAAATTGCTTTACAGATAACCATTACTTTATTCTGTCTTTTTTAAAAAATGAAATTTTTAAATTTGCATTGTTTCTGATCCTCAACCTTCAAATTCACTAACTTTATTCTTCTGTGATTTAATCTGATGTTAACTTTTCACTCTATTTTTTATTCAAGACAGATGTTTTGGTTTTCATATCTAGAAATGCAACGTGGGCCAACTGGCAACATTAGCTGACCAAAATGACTGAATTGTTTTAAAAAATTAAAGAAAACATGACTCCAGTTGAAAAGTCCATCCTTACAAATACTAACTCTACTACAGCATAGAATATGTGAAGCCAGAGGTTATTGCCTTTTGCCTCTGGATATTGTCTGATTCCTTTCATGTTTTCCTTGGACATTGGAGAAAACATTTTTGTGTGTGCATTTCCTTTTTATCTACTTTGCAATGGAAAAGAAAAATAAAATTCAGAAAAATACTTGAATCAAATTAGCTAAAATGTTCTTTAAGAAATCCTACAAATTTCTTTGTTTATTTGCTTTGCACTTTCAAAAATATCTACAATAAGTGACATAAAACTGGACAAAAAGCAGATGGAAAAGAATAGTGAATGATAAAGACAATCAGAAGGAAGCTCATCGGAACTGCAATCCACTTCCATTCAGAATGTCTCCATGTAAGGCTAAGCTATCTAGGCCACAGAGTTTCAGTTTTACCTCAGTTTCTTTTGAAAAAGAGGAGATGAAGAAACGGGATACATGATAAAGGTGGCAGAAGATAGTCTGCACCAAGGCCTTCCCAATTTCCCATTTACTTCCCATTCATTTATTTGTAATTAACCACTTCTTGAAGAAACCATCTGGGTAAAATGAGCACCTACTATCTTAAGAAGATCAACATAATTCTACTCAAAGTAATATGTAAGAGCAATGGGTGATTTTCAAAAATATATGATTTTAATAAGAAAGTTAAAATGCCATCTTTAAGGAAGAAAATTCTTTAAAGGTAGAAAACGTGAACATTCAGTAATAACGTAAGAAAGAATATATGACTTACTTAATAGCATCTGGAAATAAGCAACTATTGAACCTGTCTTTGACGTGTGCCAGCAACTGGTATTATCTGCTGCTATGCTCTGTGGGACCTTCACCACATTTGCAGAAGGCACATAAGTGAGAGACTGGGTATATCTAAGCTTACAGGACCTTTTCTCTCCTCCAACTTCCTTCTTGCCTACCTCTCAACTCTATTTCAAATTCATGACTTCAGCTACAATAGGTACTGTTACACACACACACACACACACACACACACACACACACACACTGTGCAGACCTTATTTAGTGCTGTTGGTATGTATATGTGTTTAGGACTGACCAGTTAGGATTGGATAACCTACCAAGGGGCTTGTCACTGGAGAAGACTGTCTGTCCCTCTCTGAACAGCTATCGGTTGCCAGTATTGCTTTATGTAAGTGTGAAACTTTGAGAAATATCTCCTGGCTGATGGAATACCTACTCATACCATACTCCCATACCCAGCACAGGTATCTGGATTTACCTGGAAAGTCCTTTTGCCCATGGATATGATGTTGCAATTTAGGAATTCTGAGTCAGAGTTCTAAGAGATCACACATATTTCTTCTTGCTTCTATAATATCTTCCAGCCATCCATCATAAAGAAAGCAAGCTCGTGGAAATCATATGATTTAAAACTAAGCCAGCCTGAAGCCTGGAGTCTGGCTTTGTTATAGCTGGAATGCATCTTCAATGATGAGAAATAAATATTCACTTTTTATAGGTCACTAAATTGGAAGTGGTTTGTAATATAACATTCTTGCAGCAATAAAGCTATAGTCCTCAAGTACAATATTACAGAATATGTTAATGTTTGATTAATATGTATGCATATACAACATAATTGGATATGGGAATGAGTATTTAAAGCTGACAGCAGTAATAAGAGCAGTTTCTGTTGAGCCTTCATTGCATGCCAGGGATTTCTTTTTTAGGTCCTAATACTGGCAATAACAATAAGAGAAGGAAATAGATGGACAAGAAAGTCAGTTCACTTCCTCAGATCATACAATTCAAAACAAACAGAACTAACATTTCAATCTAGATGGTTTTCTTTCTGTTTTCTCATTGTTTTGCCTCTTGAACTCTCAAGCATGAAAACAGTATTTAATAATTGTAGCTTGACACTATATTTGGTCATTCAAAATTGCAGAAAAGAGATTTAATATTTGGGGGCATCTGTTACTTGGTGCATTATTCCAAATGGTTTAACTTAATAAAAATAAAGGCTTGTGCAGTTTGGACATCAGACAACATGGGATCTTAAACACTTCATTTAATCTCTCACAGATGTGTGTCTTCATCTTTAGTGTGATGAGATAATTTACAAGAATTTAACTCCAGGCAACACGCATATGACAAACACTGAAGTGAAGAGAATTATCAGTGTCTTATTTAAAATTCACTATAACCTTACAAGACCTGTGATTGTCTTTTTCTTTTACTTTTTTCTTTAGTTTGCTCTGTATTTTAGTTACTGTTCCACTACTATGAAGAGGCATAATGACCAAGGCAACTTATAGAAAAAAATATTTGACTGGGGGCTTGCTTAAAGCTTCAGAGGGTTTACCTTTTATCATCATGGTTGGAAGTTTGGCAGCAAGCAGGCAGGCAGGCATGGTATTGAAGAAGTAGCTGAGACCTACATCCTGGGCCATAGACAGCAGGCAAAGGGAGATGCTGAGACTGGCATGGGCTTTTGGAACATCCAAGTCCACCCTCAGCAACACATCTTCTCTAACAATGCCACACTTCCTAGTCCTTCCCAAATAGTTCCACCTACTTGGGATCAAACATTCAAGTATATAAGCCCAATTTCCTTCAAACCACCACATTCTATATAAGGCTGGTTTTTTGTTTGTTTGTTTGGTTGGTTGGTTGGTTGGTTGGTTGTTTTTTTGTTTTGTTTCTTAAGAAAATGATTTTGCTATTCTCTTCTTAGTGCTGCCATAGAACACCTTTCATCTCAGGTATCCCATGCTCCACACCTTAGCTTTGATACATAATGAGAAATGCAGATTGTTCAGTTCTTGATAACCACACAGCTACAAGGTAAATTTTGTTGTGTTTTCAATGAGCTATCTGTGAGTTGTTAGGAAATAAGGTCTCACTTTTATAAAATAGTGTTTCCTGTGTTACAATTGCATGTAGGTACTGGGTAATAATTAAATATAATCTTTCTTAATGTCTAAAGTAAGTTGTTCCAGGAGCTTATGTGGCCACAAATAACTGAATACTCAAATACATACATGAAGTACACAGCATTTGTATAGAGCATATACATATTCTTTGATGAACTTTAAATCTTCTTTATATTGCATACAACATTATATAATACAGGAAATAGAAATGATACATAGTGGGCATTCTATATTGTTCAGAGAACAATAACTAAATTCAGCACATCTTTTTCCTGAATACTTTTTGGATCCATGTTTGATTAGATTCAGAGAGAGAGAGAAAGAGAGAGGGAGAGAGGGAGTTCTTAATATCTTCAAGGAAAGTAGGGCTTTCAAGAGAAGCTGAAGATCACAGGATATCCCTCTTCACCACAGGTAAGCAAGAGCTTCCCACCCCTCTATGGAAGCCAGAGTCACCCCGAGACAGCCTCTCTGCCTCCAAAAAGCACAGTCCAAATCCAAGATGTACCCTAGATAACTCACCATAAACGCATAATAAATGCTTCATGATTTCAGCTCAACTGAGTCTCAAAGAAGTTAAGTGACTTCCAGAAGGCCCATAATAAGGAACAAATTTGGTGGAAACAGGGAGCATTTGCTTATTATTTCCCTTTCCTGTGCATTATCAAATGCAGACTGCTTTAATGTCTCCATCCTATCCAAATTACCCACTCAGCTTCCCAAGGGAGGGAGAGCTTGCTCAGCTCAGTGAAGCCTGCGCTATGATAGGTCACTATTCTGTCACCTGTGTCTTTAAGTATTATATCACCTGTCATCAGAGCCATCTGAAATTCAGGAAGATAATTTCAGGAATCCAGGGCAGGCTGATGAGTAACATTGCTCATAATGTCCCCAGAGAGTTTATATCAAGACCCAAAGTCCAGCACATGCACAAAGGGATAAAGCAAACCTCCATGATGAGTCAATGTTTAGGTTTTTTGGCTTGCTTTTTCCGTTTGTTTTGTTTTTTTGTGGATGTCCCTCACTATGCATTTCTCTGGGCTCATATTGCTTTCATATCAAAAGGGTCACACATATATTAAAACTGCTGTAAACAAATTTTTAGAGTTCCCTTTATGACTGCCTTATTATTATAAGAGCAAAAGAGAAATTTTCTAATATGACATTCATAAAAACTAAAAAATCCACCACAGACAAAATAAGGAAAGTCGTTGTTAATGAAAATAACAAGTACACAGATTCAACACCCCACCTACATTTTCTTTTATTATTTTTTCTTTTACTTTTATAGAAAAGAAAAATTGCAGATTGCACAGTTTCTTCCATTTCTGACTCAGGAGGAGTTTTTTCTTATTTGGATAATAGTTAAAGCAGAATGTATTCCCAAGAAGGGCTTGAATTACAACTAAGAAGGTGTACTGTCTTGATATTCCAAGAAATTGTGTGACAGTAATTTCTGTTATTGTGACTTCTCTGAGCATTATATCCAGAAAGGATTCCTTTTCCAGTATTTAGATTTCATGTACATTCACTAATAAAGGAAAAGAGAATCAAGATTTGATTTTCTAAAGAAAAGAGAAGAAACGTTTTATCTTAAAATATAAAATGAGGGTCCCTGAAAATTATGTCTCTTAGTTCTCCAAAAATCTATTACATATTTTCCATAAATATGTAATTTCACTTTAATATTGTGCTTCAAAATAATCCTCATATTGATTTTAGTAAAGGCAAATTTCTACTCAAGATTTCTCAGTATGATTGTCAGAGAATGATATTCACTATTTCTTAAAAATTATAAAAATTGAACTCATATATATGAAAATATTTTCAGCAAAGCATATGAAAATGTAAGTCAGTTATTCTCATTTTTGTTACTAACTCAGTATTAAATCCAAGAGTTCAATCCATACAATTCTCTCCATTAAGAGAATTTTATCCACTATGTCAAATATTTACTTTCTTGAAACAAATGAATTATTTTCAGTTCAAAATAGCTGTTAGAGTTTATGTAACTACTGGTGTTGGTTGAGAAAATAAAAGTCTATAACTTTTGTACAGAAAAAGACTTAAATGGATGAGTCATTTTGTTTAGAAAAAATAACTAGTTTTGTATAACTATTCTGCACAGCAGATAATGGTACCTTTGAGGGTACATTAATGAACAATTAGGAAATACACGTACTGTGCCTTGATTTTCTGATTTTGACTCCTCACTCTTCCTCATGAACTTAGTAGCAAATGTATAGTTAGTGCTTTGTCATAAGAGAAATTTAGAGTAATGCTCAGACTCATTGACCTTTTAAAACAAGATTTTAGCCTGTCTTTCCCTGAGAAATGTCCTGATGAAATAATGAATCAGAGAACGCAGGTGGGTAACTATCTACTTGCAAGAATTTGATGTTTGAACCAGCGACAGTTCATGGACAAAAGCTAAGATAGGTCTTGGAGCAGGGGCATTTATTTTACAGCATGAGCAAAGGCTGGGGTGGTGCAAGGTCAGGCCACTGTCCTAGTAAAATCCTTTTTCTTATTTTTCCTTTATAAAACCATCATTCTTCTACCCAAACTTAAGTAAGATTATTTGGAATAGACAGAGAGTGATTTCTATTACAAGATACACTTTCTTATTTGTCAGGAAATGTGATTCTTGAAAAGACAAAGCACTCCTTTTCCAGAGAAAATGAGATTTGTAACCTTCTTCCAGCTCTCTCTCTTTACCAATTTAAGAGTTAAAGGAAAATACCTTAAGAATTCAACTGTGACGAGGCCTAAAAACACCACAGAAAATCTCTCCAGCATCTGATCCCAGATCTAGTAGACTTCACTCTCTCAGATGTGATTCTGGCCCTTGAATCCCAGACTAACCTTGGGAGCTTAATTTCCAAAAGGACAAATGCTGCTGCTCTCCTAGCTACACTGATCTGAAACTCCCTCTTGCCAAGATCAGAAAACAAGGAGGGCAGCTTTACTATCACCCATCTAACAAAGATAAACCATAAGCCCAAATCCAAATGATGAGAAGGCATTGTAAGAACACAATCAATGACAGCCAAGGCACTAATTGATTAACAAGGGCCTAGCTCTCCTACTAGAGCAAGCCCTGGATATTCCAACACAGCTGAAGCACAAGAAAATTACCTTAGATCCAATATTACGAAGACACAGGTCTTTAAAGAGAAAATTTAAAAATTCCTTTAAAGAAATCCAGGAAAATACAAACAAAGAGGTGAAGAAAATTAATAAAACTGTTGAAGACCTAAAAATGGAAATAGAATCAATAAAGAAAGCACAAACTGAGGAAATTCTGGACATGGAAAATCTAGATAGTTGAACAGGAACTACAGACATAAGCATCACCAACACAATACAAGAGAAGGAAGAGAGAATCTCAGGCACTGAAGATACCGTAGAAGAAATTGATACACCTACCAAGAAAATATTAAATATAAAAAGCTCCTTACACAAAACATCCAGGAAACCTGGGACTATGTAAAGACCAAATCTAAGAAAAATAGGAATAGAAGAAAAAGAAGATCCCCAGTTCAAAGGACCTGAAATATTTTCAACAAAATCAGAGAAGAAAAATTTCCTATGCTAAATAAAGAGAGGCCTATATACATACAAGATGCTTATAGAACACCAAGTAGATTGGACCAGAAAAGAATGCCACTGTGCCGCATAATAATCAAACACTAAATGTACAGAACAAAGAAAGAATATTAAAAACTTGCAAGAGAAAAAGACCAGCTAACATACAAAGGTAGACCTGTTAGAATTACTCCCCTGAGACAGAAGGGACTGGACAGATGATTTGCAAGCTCTAAGAGACTACAGATGCTAGCCCCAAATTACTATACCAAGAAAAACTTTCAGTCATTTCAGATAAATAAAAAATATGTTCCATGACAAAACAAAATTTAAACAATATCTATCCACAAATCCAGAACTACAGAAGATGCTAGAAGGACAACTCCAAGCTAAGGAGTTTAACTACACCCAAGAACATACTAGAAATAAATAACCCCATGCCAGCAAAACCAAAAAGAGAGAAACACACACACACACATACTACTACTACTACTATTACTACTACTACTATTACTACTACTACTACTACTACTACTACTACTACTACTACCACTACTACTACTACCACCACCAAGACCAACATCAAAACAACGTGAATTAACAATCATTGGTCATAAATATTTCTCAACATCAATGAAATCAATTCCCAAATAAAAAGGCTAACAGAATGGATATGAAAACAGGTTCCATCTTTGTTGCAAAATATTTGATCACATTTTAATCTCCAAGAAACTGTATTTCTAATTGTGGCATGGCTCAGCCTGTAATCCTAGAACTTTTTGTTTATTGTAAACAAATTGTTATGGTATGGCTCAGCTCTTAAGCACAAACTTTTTTTTCTTGTTCAAACTACCAGTGAGTTTATTGTAACCAGTTGAGTGGGAGGAAGTTTTATTCCATACAACTGAACAAGGAAAGTGGTTAGCTAATTTCAGTATGGGGTTTCTGTAGAGGAGGAATCTTAGGTTGTAAAATCTGGGAGGAGGAAGCTGAGGGTGATCCTCTTTATCCACTTTCACCCACAGGCCAGGGGAAGGTTTGACTGTTTTTCTGAGTCTGACTCTGAAAAGCTTTGCCATTCCCTTGGGTCTAAGGCATTGGGGTACTTGATATGGCTGTGCTCACATCAACAACAGATATTCACTCACAAATTCATCTGCTTCCCACACTGTACAGCCTAGACTTCTACTGTATCTACTGCACAGATAGTTCTATTTTGTACCCATTGATGTGTTCAAAATTCACACAGAATTCAGATATTCTTATGATGGCCAGTGCTTTTCTTGTACAGTTTTTCATTTCTTCTGTTATTTCACCACATTTCAGGGAGCTTATGAACAATCTAACATCAATACCTCCATATCCTTTGTTTACAAATGGCATATTTTTCAAACTTTTCTTTAATTTCTTGTCCCCATTCATGTCTCCAGTGTTTTATCAGACACTTTACTTCCCTTACAATGATTAGCAAAAAAGAGAATCTCTTTAATGAAGAAACCATAAAGATAGCCTCCCTACTATGCATGCTTCCAAATATCATATTGAAAAATTCATGAAATAAGAAAAAATTATTGGTACCTTAAACTTTATAATTAACCACACAAATTAAGAGCTTTCTGTGCACAGGATTAAATAAAATTAATCCTAGGTTAAGAGGTGGAGCAAGCAACTGACAGAGATTAAACAGAAAGGAAGGACATTGAGCTGAGGAGTACTCTAGACAGTGTGGAGAACGAGTTGGGAGTTCTTCTCCCTTTGGGTATCTCCAGAAGGTTTTTTCCTTCTTGGCTTCTTACTCTAGGTTCTTCTGGGATTTTCCAGCACTGGGCTTTTTCCTCTATGGTTTTCACCTAAATAAGAACATCAGTTGGATGCTTTCTCTGCCTCTCTGAACTAGCAGGCTTTCACCCCAGCATCTGGCTCCTGAGTCTTCATTAATAAAATCAAGTGACTGGAATATTTTAGTTTTTTAAAACACACGCTTCTGCTGTATATAAGAAATACACCTCAACATCAAAGATAGACATTACCTCAGAGTGAACAGCTGGAAAAAGATTTTCCAAGCACATGGACCCAAAGGAAGCTGGTGTAGTCACTCTAATATCTAACAAATAGACTTTCAACCAAAATTAATCAAAAGAAATGAGGAAGGGCACACCACTCATACTCATGAAAAGAAAAATCCACCAAGATGACTTCTCAGTTCTGAACATCTATGCCCCAAATGCCAGGGTACCCACATTTGTAAAAGAAACATCACTAAAGCTTAAATCACACATAAAACTCTACTCAGTAATTGTGGGAGACTTCAATGCTCCACTTTCACCAATGGATAGGTCATCCAGACAGAAACTACATAGAGAAATAATGAACTTAACAGTTATCCACAGAACACGTCACCCAAACACAAAAGAATGTACACTCTTCTCAGCAACTCACAGAACCTTCTCCAAAACTGACCATATACCCACTAACAAAGCAACTCTCAAGAGGTACAAGAAAACTGAAATAACCCCCAATATCTTAGACCACCGTGGATTAAAGCTGGACTACTTCAACAAAAATAGAAACAACAGAAAGCCTATAAACTCATGGAAACTAATCAATGACACTGGATCACAGAAGAAATAAAGGAAAAAAATAACAACTTCCTAGAATTCAATAATTATGAATGCACAACATACACACACTTATAAAACACAATGAAAGGAGCAATAAGAGGAAAGTTCATAGCACTAAGTACCTTCATAAAGAAATTAGTGAAATCTCATGCTAGTGACTTAACACCACACCACAAAGCTCTAAAACAAAAAGAAGCAAAACACACAGAAGAGAAGTAAAGAGCAGAAAATAATCAAATTCAGGGCTGAAAACAATAAATTAGAAAAGAAGAGAACATTACAAAGAATCAATGAAACAAAGAGTTGGCTCTTTGAAAACAAACAAACAAAAAAAAAAAAAACCAGACAACTCTTTGTCCAAACTAAATGAAAGTCATAGAGAGACTATCCAAGTTAACAAAATCAGACATGAAAAGGGGGCATGACACTAGATACCAAGGAAATTCAAAGAATTTAAAACTTAAAAAACCCACGCTACACATAACTGGAAAATGGAAAAGAAATGGGCAAATCTCTTGATACTTACCACTTACTACACTAAAATCAAGATCAGATAAAACAATTTAAGTAGGCCTCTAACACCTAAGGAAGTAGAAGCAGTCATTAAGATTATCCCAACCAAAACAAACACAGGGCCAGATGGTTTTGTTATAGAATTCTATCAGACTTTGAAAGAAGAGGTACCCACATTCTCCAAATTGTTCCAAAATAGAAACTGAAGAAACATTGCCAGATTAACTCTGTGAGGCCACAGTCACACTGATAACTAAACCACACAAAGATTCAACAAAGAAAGAGAATATCAGACCAATATTCCTCATGAACATTGGTAGAAAAATACTCAAAAAAATACTTGAAAACTGAATCCAAGAAAACATCAACATAATCATCTACCAAGACCAAGAAGACTTCATCCCAGAGGTGTAGGGATGGTTCAGTTTACAAAAATCCATTAATGTAGTCCACCTTATAAACAAACTGAAAGAAAAAAAAATGCACATGATCATCTCATTCGATGCTGAAAAAAACAGTGACAAAATCCAACACCCCTTCATGATAAAAGGCTTAGAGAAGTCTGAGTTACAAGACCCATACCTGAACATAATAAGGGCAATATTCAGCAAGCCGATACCCAGCATCAAATTAAATGGAGAGAAATTTAAAGTAATTCCATTAACTTCAGGAGCAAGATAAGGCTGTCCACTCCATATTTATTTAATATAGTACTTGAAGTTTTAGCTAACACAATAAGATAATTAAAGGAGATAAAGGGGATGTAAATAGGAAAGGAAGAATAAGAGTATCACTATTCACAGATAATAGGATAGCATACATATGTGACCCCAAAAAATTCTACCAGAAATTTCCTTCCAGAAAATACCTTCAGTAAAGAAACTGGATACAAAATTAACTACGAAAAATCAGTAGCCCTCCGATATACAAACAATAAATAGGCTAAGAAAGAAATCAAGGAAACAACACACTTCAAAAACCCTCGAACTCATTGGCACAGGTGACAACTTCCTGAACAGAACACCAACAGCTCAGGATCTAAGACCAACAATCAATAAATGGGACCTCATGAAATTGAAAAGCTTCTGTAAGGCAAAAGACACTGTCATTTGAACAAAATGGCAGCCTACAGACTGGAAAAAAATCTTCACCAACCCCACATCTGACAGAGAGCTAATATCCAAACTCTACAAAGAGCTAAAGAAATTAAATGCCAAGAAACCAAATAATCCAATCAAAAAATGGGGAACAGAGCTAAACCAAGAATTTACAAAGAAGGAATCCCTAATGGCTGAGAGACACCTGAAGAAATGCTCAGTATCCTTAATCATCACAGAAATGCAACTCAAGATGACTCTGAGATTCCATCTCACACCTGTCAGAATGGCTAAGATCAAAAGCTCAAATGGCAACATATGCCGGTGAGGGTGTGGAGAAAGGGGAACCCTACTCCATTGCTAGTGGGAGTGAAGGCTTGTGCAACCACTATGGAAATCAGTCTGGCGATATCTTAGAAAACTTGGAATAGCTCTGCCTCGGGACCCAGCCATACCACTTCTGGGTATACATCCAAATGACTCCTCACCAAACCACAAGGAAGTTTCCTCATCTATGTTCACAGCAACCTTATTTGTAATAGCTAGAAAATGTCCCTCAACTGAAGAATGGATTTAAAAACTGTGATACATTTACACAATGGAATACTACTCAGCCATCAGAAACAATGAAATCATGCAATTTGCAGCCAAATGGATGGAACTAGAGAAGTTCATCCTGAGGGAGCTAACCCAGACTCAGAAGGATGCACATGGTATCTATTAACTTATAATTGGATTATAGTAGAGGATAACTATACTACAGCCAAGGCACCAAAGGGAACAGGAACATAGACTTTGTTACCTGTCAATGAGACACTTTCCCCTAGTGGTGCTGCCTTGTAGGCCCCCAGTGTATGAGGAGGCTCTTGGCCCTCATATGACTGCTGAACTGGGGTGGGGGACTAATATGTAGGGACACTCCACTCCAGAGGAGTGGGATGGAAGGGACAGGGGGTAGAGGATGGGCGGGACTGGGAGGGGTGGAAAGAGGGCACTGTGATGAAGATGTAACCTGAAGTAATAAATAAGTACTTTTTAAAAATTAAAAAAAAATAGCCACAAACAATATAAAATATCTTGGTGTAACTCTAACCAAGCAAATGAAACACCTGTATGACAGGAACTTTAAGACTTTGAAGAAAGCAATTGAAGAGATATTAGAAGATGAAAAGATTTCCCATGTTCATGGATGAGTAGGATAAGCATAGTAAAAATGTCCATCTTACCAAAAGCAATCTACATATTAAAAGCAATACCATCAAATTTCCAACACAATTTTTTACAGACCTTGAAAGATAAATATTCAGCTTCATATGAAAAAAAAAACCAGTACAATAATCCTGTACAATAAGAGAAATTCTGGAAGTATCACAATCCCTGGTTTCCAGCTGTGCTAGAGAAATAGAAATTTTAAAAAGCATGATATTGGCAAAAAAAAACAGACAGGTTGATCAATGGAATCAAATTTAAGACCCCAAAGTAAACCCAAACACCTATAGACACTGGATTTTTGACAAAGAAGCCAAAAATAGAAAAACGAAAGCATTTTCAATAAATGATGCTGTTCTAATTGGATGTCTGAATGTAAAGAATGCAAATAGACCCATATATATCACTCTGCATAAAAGTCAAGTTCAGCTGGGCATGGTGGCACGTGTCTTTAATCCCAGCACTCAGAGGCAGAAGCAGGTGGATCTCTGTGAGTTCAAGGCCAGCCTGGTCTACAAAGTGACTCCAAAACAGCCAAGGATACACAGAGAAACCCTGATTTAAAAAACCAAAAAAAAAAAAAAATCAAGTTCAAGTGGATCAGAGTTCTTTCTCAACATAAAACCATATACACTACACCTGATAGAAGAGGAAATGGGATATAACCTTGAATGCATTAGCACAGGAGACAAGTTCCCAAACAGAACATCAACAGTTCAGAAACTAAGATAAAAAATTAATAAATGGGACCTCATTATACAGAAAAGCTTCTGTAAGGCAAAGGATACTATCAAAATGACAAAATGGCAGCCCATCGAATGGGGAAAGATCTCCACCAACCTCACATCTGACAGACTGCTGTTAACCAAAAGATTAAAGAACTCAAGAAATTAGGCATAACCAAACAAAATAATCAAATTAAATATGCAGCATATATATATATATATATAAACAGAAAATTCTTGAGAGAGGAGACATACTTAATGAAATGTTCAACATCTTTAGCCATCAGGAAAATACAAATCAAAATATATCTGAGATTCCATCTTACACCCATCATAATGACTAAGATCAAAAACTGAAAGGACAGCTCAGGCTGGCAAGGAGTGGATCAAGAGGAATGCCTCCATTGCTAGTGGGGGTGCAAAATTGTACAACCACTTTGGAAATCAACTTAGGAGTTTCTCACAAAATTGGAAATCGACCTACCTCAACTCAGCCAGACCACTGTTGGGCATATACCCAAAAGATGTTCCACCATTCCACAAGACACTTGCACAACTATGTTTATAGCAGTTTTATTCATAATAGCCAGAAACTGAAAACAATCTACATGTCTCCCTGCCAAAGAATGGATAAAGAAAATGTGGTACATTTACACAGTGGAACATTACTCAGATGTTAAAAACCAGAACATCATGCTATTTTCAGGCAAATGGATGAAAATAGGAAAGAATATGTAAGTGAATTAACCCAGATGCAGAAAGGCAAACACTGTATGTACTAATTTATTAAGTGGATGTCACTCATAAAGAAAAGAATAACCTTGCTACAATCCAAAGACCCAATGAAGCTAAGTAACAAGGAGGGCTCAAGGTGGGGATTTGTGAATCTCTCCTAAGAGGAGAAATGGAATGGACATTATGGGTAGACATGGGGAGGAATCTTGACAGCCATGGAGGCAAGGATGGAAACAGGAGGGATTAGATCAGGGTAGGCGAGGGATTAGGTCAGGGTAGGTTAGGTAGGTCATGGGAGAGACAACTGGAATTGAGAGATGTCTTTGGGATAAGCTAGAAACCTAGGACAATGAAAACTCCCAGGAATCTATTAGGGTAACCCTAGCTAAGACTCCTAGCAATGGGGGATATGGATCCTGTACCAGCCATCTCCTGTAATGAGGTAAGACTTCCAATGGAGGGCTTGGGACACTCTGTTAGTTAGGATTTTATTGTTGTGAAGAGACAACATGATCAAGCAACTCTTATAAAGGAAAACATTTAACTGGGGCTAGTTTACAGTTTCAAAGGTTTAGTCTGTTATCATCATGGCATGGAAACAAAGTGGTGTGTAGGAAGACATGGTGCTGGAGGGGTGCTGAGAATTCTACATCTTTATCCACAGGCAACAGAAGAAGACATTGTGCTACACTGAATGTAGTTTGAGCATATATGACCTCAAAACCTCCCTCCACAGTAACATACTTTTTTCAACAAGACTATACCTCCTAATAGTACAACTTCCTATGACCAAACATTCAGGCACATGAATCTATGGGGACCATACATTCTGTCTACAAGATGTGCTGGGCTGGAGATGGAGCAGAAATTGAAGGAGTGGCCAACCAATAACTGGTCCAGCTTGAGATCTATGCCATGAGAAGGAGCCTATCTCTGACACTGCTAATTATATTCTGCTATACTTGCAGAGAAGACCCTAGAATAATCATCATCAGAGACGCTTCACCCAGAAACTGATGGAAACATGAAGAGACACAACAAACAGCCTCACCTTAGGCAAAG
Organism: Lophiomys imhausi; assembly: GCA_907164525.1. Classification (NCBI taxonomy): domain Eukaryota; kingdom Metazoa; phylum Chordata; class Mammalia; order Rodentia; family Muridae; genus Lophiomys; species Lophiomys imhausi. Next base: position 8,611,404 of record CAJQZJ010032066.1, on the reverse strand, counting down.
ACTGGGGAATCCTGCAGAAGATGAGAAACAAGGATTGTAGGGGCCATGACGAGTCAAGGAATCCCCAAGAAAATCTACAGAATCAAGTAACCTGGTACATAAAGGCTCACAAAGACTGAACTATCAACCAGAGAGCTTGCATGGGACTGACCTAGGCCTTCTGCACATATGTTACAATTCTGAAACTTGGTCTTTATGTGGGACTCTTAACAGTGGGAGCAGGGGTTGTCTCTGACTTTTGAGACTGTTTTCTCTTACTAGAATGCCTCATCTAACCTCAATAGGAGAGGATTTTCCTAGTCTTACCACAACTGTATATGCCAGGGAAGTTTGATATCCATAGGATGCCTCCCCTTTACTGAATAAAAATGGAGGAAGCATGGATTGAGGGGAAGGTTGGGAGGTAGGACTGGGAGAAGAAGGAGGGGAAGTGCAGTCAAGATAAAAAATTAATTAACTAATTAAAAAAAAGAAATCAAGAAGGAAGAAGGGAAAGAAATCTTATGTGTATGTGTTTCTATTTGTGTGTAGATGTACTTGTTTATAACGAATATTCATGTATATATAAGAAAATGTAAAGGTACAGACATAAAGCTTGCATTGGTTAACTGCAAGAGCTATTATAAACCAGAAAGAAGTTTCCTCATCTATGTTCATAGCAGCCTTATTTGTGATAGCTAGAAACTGGAAACAACCCAGATGTCCCTCAACAGAAGAATGGATTAAAAAACTGTGGTACATCTACATAATGGAATACTACTCAGCCATCAGAAACAATGAAATCATGCAATTTGCAGCCAAATGGATGGAACTAGAGAAACTCATCCTGAGTGAGCTAATCCAGACTCAGAAGGATGCACATGGCATCTATTCACTTATAATCAGATTTTAGCCATATAGTGCAGGATAACTATATTACAACCAACACACCAAAGGGAATAGGAATATAGACTTTGTTACCTGTCAATGAGACACTCTGCCCTAGTGGTGCTGCCTTGTAGGCCCTCAGTGTATGAGGAGGCTCTTGGCCTTCATATGACGGCTGAACTGGGGCAGGGGACTGATATGTAGGGACACTCCACTCCAGAGGAATGGGATGGAAGGGATAGGGGGTACAGGGTGGGAGGGCGGGATTGGGAGGGGTGGAAAGAGGGTACTGTGATGGAGATGTAACCTGAAGTAATAAATAAATATTTAAAAAATAAACCAGAAAGAAGGAATTTTAATGCACAGGTTTAACTTACTTCAATACAAATTATATGTGCTCAGGCATTGAAGCAGACAAAGGGGAATGAGAGTAAATAGTAGCTAAATAGCACAGATAGGTTGTCAATGCATTCAATGATCAGAGGTTCTAGGTTGTGAAATGTGGATAGAAAAGTGTAGGGGGTTAGATAAATTAGATTTATAAAATATATAGGGGTTTCTGATACTGTCTCTTAATTCGGGGCATGAAGAGTATTATCAGCATGTGGACTAAAAACAGGAAACAAACAGGAGACTTAATAGACTGAAAAACAAGGTTGAAGTCAGAAAAAACAGGAAAGACTCAATAGACTGAAAAACAAGGTTGAAGTCAGGAAAACAGGAAAGACTTAATGGACTTGAAGAAACAATGTATCTGGCCTGACATTGTTTTCAGCTGCTAAGAGGGCGGAGCCCAAATTAAGCTGAAACAGAGTTCCTCCTATTTAAGGACAGTGCATGGAGCCCAGAAAAGGAAGAGGCCCCTGATGCTAGAGAGCTCCAAGAGTCCTGCTGAAAAAAGTGCTGGCCATCATTTGATGGCTAGATTTCCCTGAAGCAGAAAGAAGCTGGTGAGCAAAGAAAGCCTGAGCAAGACACCAAAAGGCCAAGGACTAAACCCTGTGGCTCAGCTTTTGTCTAGAGGGGTTTGATCTGTCCAAACAGTGGCCTAAAGGAAATTGTGCCTGGCTTTAAGGACTGAGGCAGAGCAGCTGAGTTCCTGATTCAAAAGAAGTAAGTTGGCCTGCAGACGGCTGGGGTCTCCCACAGAGAAGAAAGCATGAAGCCTTATTTAAGGTGAGACTGCAATAACCAACTTACCCTGACGAACCTGCATCTGAGAGATCCAGAAAAAGGACTGCTAAGTGCGTTAAAGAATCTACAACAAAGACTGTGTTCCTGACGACTGAGGTCCTGCCCCAGAGACTGTATCATTCTAAAAGGTTAGAAAAATAATTATCAATAGGTTTAGTGGATAGGTTAAAGGGGTTGTAGGAATTTATAGGATAAATAGTTGAGAAATTGTTGGTGTTTGTTATAAGTGAATTTAGTAATAAATAAGTGTTAAATAATATTTAAAAGTTCGGTTACACGTGTCACCCAACGTGGGGCATTATGAGTAATTTTATTTTCAAAACTATAGAGAAAACTGCAGATTTTGAAACTATGATGCCAGTTTTTGACAATATGGCAATGTTTACTGCTGACATCTACACTGTTTTTCAATCAGACCAAATGTTTTATGCTGTTTACTTTTTTTTTTATTTTATTGGCTTGTCATAAGGAAGATGTCTGTTACACAATTTAAAAATATGGAAATGCAGATTGAGGAGCTTAAGAAAATTCTGGCAGGGCAGGTGACTGGAACTGAGAAAATGACAAGTTCTTTTCTAGCTAGGTCTCCACAGTCACCACATGTACCAGTAGAAAAGCCGCCACATGTGCCAGTAGGAAACCAGGTAGGTAATGGTGCTAATGTGGAACCAAGTGCACCCCCAGAGGAGCTGCGTGGTACTGCACAATCACCATCAGCTTTTCCAGTTATGTTTCAAATTAGGCCTGATAATAATAACGGTCAACTCCATCAGGAATTAACATGGCGTCCAATAGACATTTTGGATTTAAAAAGATTTAAGGAGTCTATTGTCTCTTATGGAATGCACTCATCATTCGTTAAACAGATGCTAAATAATTGAGCTATACAAAATAGAATCATTCCCCAAGATTGGAAGGGACTGATATCAGCTGTGCTAGAAGTTAGCCAGCAATTACAATGGTTGTCATGGTGGAGACATGAAGCCACAACAATGGGGTACTCAAATTAATATTCCTGCAATGCCAGAAATAACAAATGATGAAATGATGGATGCTTTTGAGGAAGGTATTGATGTGAGTACTCAACAACTGCAAGCTATATCTAGTGTCCAAACACAGGACACCCCAGGTATCGAGTTTCCAAATTTATACTAGGGGCCACTGCTGAAATTCCAACAGCCCTACCCTTGAAATGGCTATCAAATAAACCAGTGTGGCAAGAGCAGTGGCCCATAACAAAGGAAAAATTGGAGGCTCTTGAGCAATTGGTAAAAGAACAGCTGGAAGCTCGTCATATAGAAGAGTCTACCAGCCCATGGAATTCTCCTGTGTTCCAGTAAAAAAGAAATCGGGTAAATGGAGAATGGTAACAGATTTAAGAGCTGTGAATAGAGTAATTCAACCTATGGGTCCTTTGACGCCTGGTATGCCTTTACCTTCTCTGTTAACAAAGTCATGGCCTTTAATAGTAATTGATTTAAAAGACTGCTTTTTCTCAATTCCATTGCATAAGAATGATAGGGAAAGGTTTGCCTTCTCTGTACCTATTCTTAATAACAGTAGGCCAATCAAGAGGTATCATTGGAATGTTCTTCCACAGGGTATGTTGAATAGTCCAACTCTGTGTCAATATTTTGTACAAAAACCATTAGAAATAATGCGTAAGCAGTTTCCTCAATCTATTATCTATCATTATATGGATGATATTTTGTTGGCTGATTCTGATGTAGTTGTTTTAGAGAACTTATTTAAGGAAATGCAAAGAATTCTACCACTATGGGGGTTAAAAATTGCTCCTGAAAAAATACAAAGAGGAGATTCAATTAACTATTTGGGTTATAAAATAAGTCAACAGAGAATAAGATCACAAAAGGTACAAATCCGTAGAGACCAATTGAAAACACTTAATGATTTTCAAAAATTAATGGGAGATATAAATTGGCTAAGGCCCACCCTTGGTTTAAGTACTCATGAGTTAAGTAATTTGTTTCAAACATTACAAGGGGATTCAAATATAAACAGTCCAAGATGTTTAACTGCTAAGGCAGAAAAGGAATTAATGTTGGTAGAACAAAGATTGCAAGATGCATACATAGATCAAATTGATCCCCAACTTGATTGTATTTTGGTCATTCTACCATCAACTCATTTTCCTAGAGGGCTTATTATGCAACGGGAAGATAGTATTATGGAATGGATTTTCTTACCACATAAACAAAGTAAAAAATTAAAGACATACATAGAAAAGATATCTGAATTAATTGTAAAAGGTGGAATAAGACTATGTCAATTATCAGGAATGGACCTGGCTGAAATAATAGTGCCTCTTACTAATGCTGAGATTATGTCATTGTGGGTAATCAATGAAGATTGGCAAAGAGCTTGCAGTAATTATTTGGGAGAAATTAATAACAAATTTCCAAAAAGCAAACGTATACAATTTATAAAAAGAACTAATTGGATTCTTCCTTGTATTGTAAAGGGAACACCAATTCGTGATTCACCAACCTTCTGTCCATGGTCCAACCCTGGCAGATCCAGGTCTGTTCTCTAACCTGCAGAGCTCTAAGAAAATCCATGTATAAGTTTTGTGGAAATTTGTTATGACAGAAAGAGAAAACATGTACAAGGGTGTGATTATGCCTCTTTTCCATTATAAATCCTCAGAACGAATCTTCTAAGAAAAGAAGGCATACAACTGAGGGACACGAGGGCTTTGTTCCTATGGCAATGGTATAGGTTACTCACCTCAAGACCATAAATGTTGTGGCTCACAAGATCAGATGAGACAATGTGTGATGGACACCAAAAGACCAGAGTAGTTTGGGGTAGAGGCAGAGTTACAACACAAAGCTGTACACATGGGGTGGGGGGTGGATTTAGCTTTACATCTCTAAATACATTAAAGACTTTTGTAAATCAACGCAGAAAGTATATTCTTTGCAAATTTAAGATGTGTCCCATAAATGAAGTTTTATTTTCTTCTTCTGGGGAAATGTATGTAAAACATAGCATCAGATCTTGTCATATTTATATTATTTGATTCAGATACCCTAGGATTATAAATATAATCTTCTAAGTTTTCAACAGCAAGTAATGTACACAGCTAAGGTGTTGGGGTCTCCATGGTAGAACTTCAGAGTAGTATCCACCTCACTCAGTAAAATTGAGAAAAATTAACTGAAAGGTCACTTCTATAAGAGAAAAATCTTAACTTTTATATATTACTTGGGGTAATACAAGATGCATATTCCCAAAACAGATGTCTACAAGAACAAAGTACCCCAAAAGCCCATGTAAAGTGAGGAAGCTATCACTGGTGAACCCTAATCCAAATTTACAAGTAGTCCCAAAACCAAGAAGGAAAGACATACAAGAAAACAATGTACAAACTAGAGTCTGGCCAGTGCGGTGCTCAGTGGAGAGGGAGATCAAAGGCTGCTGTTGATCTTAAGTGCTCCATGCCTTTGACTTGAAGCCATGGAGAGAGGAAGGGGAAGAGGCTAAGCCCAACCAGGGCTAGACAAAGGCAAACTATTGGACAAAGAACACTGGGTTAGGCTTGAAGAAAGGAAATGGAGAATAAACAATGAGTAAGGGAAGAAAAACCAAAGAATGAATCCACAAAAATAGGCTTGGAAAGAAATGAGTCAACAGTTTAATAGAAAACATAACTATGGAACAGAAAAGCGGGTCAATTTGTTCTCAGGTTGGGAAAATATAGAAAGTATAATATTCTTATAAGATATATCGCCCCATGGCAGTTATTTAATATTTTGTGTAAAAGTCAGAAATAACTGTAAGAAAATATCATATGCCAAGGATATTTAATGTTATTTCCATTATTTAATTTTTGTTTTTGTTTATAAAACTAATGTAGATAAGAATGTTAAATAGTCTGAATAAATTATATAACTCATATATATTTATATATAAGCATGGAAATTATTTGGAATATCATACTTGAGACAAGTTTTTTTCATAGCCATAAGGATATTGTTGTCTTTAAAAATACTGAATTCAGAGAAATTTAATAACTCCTTCATAGTTATCAATTCAAACTAGTTAACTGTTTGGACAAGACTCCCATCCAGTCCCGGGATTCCTGGTTGATGAAGTACAGGGCCACAACCCTCAAGCAGTCATTGTGTGTTTCATGGCGTTTCAAGATGAGAGCACTTCTGTTTTATAAAGCCTGGAAGCCACTGGTTAGGCGTGGCTTCCTTCCCTGGCCTCCCGGACTTCCTTACCTCATTGTTCTATCACATTCCTTCTCATGCTCACCTCCCCCTCATTTACCCTTGAGTGCCAACTTACCAGAACAATGCTTTTCAATAGCTTTTAATAATCATACCAATTCTGCCCTGTCCTCTTTCACTTGGGATGCAAATGTACACAGAATTTAAACTAATTCCTTTTTCACTGAATCTCAGCTCCACCCCATGCCCCTGTGCAGCATATCACAAGAACCAGAGCACAATCCATCACTCCTATACTCCAGGACGCAGTCACTCCTAGCTTCTGTTTAAGAGGCAGACACAAACTGTGTTAAGGTTTATGCTTCTATTTAACATCTTCAACTGTAACTTCTTTTAAAACATCCTGAGTTCTTCGTCATTTGGAATTCCAAGATTTTTTTTTTTCCTGACAATTCTCTATTCTTAAAGTTTTACATTAATTATTTCCTCTCTTTAACAAAATTTGAGCCGGAGTATTTAATATCAGGATTAATGGAATCCTCACTGGAATTGTAGCCTGCACTGCATTATGGATACTTAGTAGTTCTGGTAGCCTCCCTATCTGATGGTAAATCACTACATGCCCCCAGCTTCCCAACCACTTCAACAGTAGAGAGCCTTCCAAACACACGGTACTTTGTGCTACCTAAATTGAATTCAGTAGTTGTTCCCAATTACTAACATTTTTTTAAGATGCCAAAGGTATCACATCCCCCTGGAGCTGGAGTTACAAAGTGCTATGAGCTGCTTGGCATGGGTGCTGGAAGCTGAACTTGGGTCTTCTATAAGAGCAATAAGTGCTGTTAGCCATGAGCCATCTCTCTCACACCCTATTTTATTTTTATTATGTTTAGTGGAGGGGTCTGTGCCCCTGAAAGAGGCACTGATCAATTTTAAGTGACATATTTCAAAAGCGATTATAAAAACCTTTTAGGAAGCCAATGGTTAACTTTAAGCTCATTATTAAGTTCATGGAGTTTATCCGGGGATGCTTTAGAAATACGAAGCTAAAGTTTGTTTTCATGCAAGGAAACATGCTGCTGGACTCACAGATACAATTTACCAAAATTATTTTATCGCACAATAAACCATCACACTTGTAGTAGTCACTGGCCAAAACTGTATGCTTCAAAACAGAGAGATAGATTCAGGTGCCATGAGCACATGGGTGCCGAAGGAAACATTCTTGTGTTAGTGTGGACATTTTCAATCAGCTCAAACTAAAATAAGTACCGTTCTTATGATTCAGAGCATAAAAAATCCTAGCTGACTACACTTTAAAAGGGAATAATGTGGATGTTTTGAACATAGGCCAAACTGTTATCCTTGCTTGACCTTTTGAGTCTCACATCAGTAACAGGCCCTGACTACGTGAAGAAAATTAAATTGATCTCAGTCACTACTACCCAACAGCCATAAGGTCAGGCTATATACTTATCTTTCTACCTGTCCACACATGCATCTATCTGTCCACATAATAATGCTACACACATCCATACATTAGTATGTACTGAGCACTCACTTCAAGTCAGACATCACACAGGAAGGGTTTTACACGTATTACACCTCACACCAATTCTATAAGGCCATTACTGTTTAGATGCTCATTTTGTGGGACTGGAGAGGTGGGTCAGCGGCTAAAAGCAATTGTTACTGTTACAGAAGACCTGGGTTAGTTCCTAGCATCTTCATGGAGGCTCACAGCTCACAACCATCTATACCTCCAGTTCCAGGGGACTGGACACCTGCCTCCGAGCTCTGTAGGAACCAGACGTGCATGTAGTCCACATGCAAACGTGCAGGCGAAACATTCATACACACAAAATAAACTAAATTTTTAAAAAGATTTCCATTTTTTTCAGATGAAGAAATGAAGGCTTGGATGTTTAATGTCCAAGTTCAAACAGTAAATGGACTAGAATTTGAAGAGTGAATTTTTCTGACAGATTTGATACTTTAACTGATCTGTGATGTACAAGGACAGGATTTGTTTGCTTCAAAATTGAAAGGATGTCTCTGGCAATTACTGTGCTTCCACAAAGTACTTATAGGAGTTTATCAAGGCAAATGTCAGATGGATTCACACACACACACACACGAAACCAAAAGATATCAAACAAAAATCATTTTAGCATATTTTCCTACTAATTGTGAAATTGAATTGGAGAAGTTAAATCTGAAGCACAGAAGAGGAGGGTGAGCTGGCAAGGCAGCTCTTGGCTCCCTGTGAGGAATCTTTCTGGCCCTGGCAAATGTGCTCACAGTAGTGTTAGGGGCAGAGACCACAGAATACCCTAAAGGGAAATCTCAGTGGCCACCTGTCAGTGTACATTTCTCTGCAAAGTAAGAATGTCAAGTGAGCACAACTGCTTCACTCAACTGTGAACAAACAGAAGTATTTTGCCCTCTAAAGAAACACAAGCATGCACACACACACACACACACACACACACACACACACACACCCATGTGACTTGGTCCTGCATTTAGTAGCAAGAAAGAAGGAATTCAGTGACCAAGATGTTATAAGTAAACAACCAGTTCCTCCAGGGAAGGAGAAAAAAAAAAAAAAAAAAAAAAACTCCAAAGCCCACAGCATCACAAAGCCAGATTCACAGCAAGGAAAGCTTATGGGATGGTACTCAGCCATCATTGCTAGTTTTACTAGCAAAAGGCTAGATCTCACCACTTTATTTTCTAATCAAACAAGGACACTGAAAGCCCTGGAAATTTTTTTCAAAACTCATACCATTATGAAGACCTTGCCAGAGACAGTAAAGCCAGAGAGACCGAGTGACTGTTGAACCTGGAATGAAATAGCAGATAAAACTGCTTTCATTCCAGGGAGCTACTCCTAGCAATTCAAGCTTGAAGCCAACCTAACATAGTTGAATAACAACGGTTGAGTCACAATCCTCACATGTCTCTAAGCATTAGAATCACCTGTGTGCCCCTTTGAGTTACATCTAGGACTATTTCTTCCAGTGTCACCCAACGTAAATATTACAACTCCCCTGATGTACTCTTGGGCCCACATACTAAAGAAAGATATTGTTGTTATAAATTTAGTTTTGATCTCCTGATGCTATTGTTGGACACTTTACTCTTACCAGCCTTGAGGGTAAAATAACTTGCTTTATTTTCCTACTAATCGGCTAAACCCTGTTTGGCACATATCATGCTGGCTTTTGCTAGTGGAGTTCCTGCATTGGTCACAATAAATAAACTGAGGCTTTTAGCCACCAGTAAATGACACAGTTACACAAAATCGGTAAAGGATATAGGTTGTGATCCTTTCCAATGACACTTTCTGATGAACTTGAATTATGCTTTCAAATGTTAGAGGAAAACATATACTTTACTCCATCACCGCAGCTCAGAATTTCGAGCAGTTAAGACAAAAACGCATCCAACTAAATATGTGAGTTTTTGTTCCTTTCCCTGTCATGGTTTTAGGTATGCCCCTCTCTTTGTGGGGCATATCCTAGGAGTGAAAACCAAATCTGAGCTCAAAGACAGAATCCGCCTGCTTGATTTTGATAAAATATCACCCGTCTGTATCGCCTATAAAATGAGGATCTCAGTTCTCAAATATAATGACTAATATGTCTGATAGGGATGGGGTAGCCCATCAAGGTAACTCCATTTGTGAGGCTCTCAAGAACCTAGTTCATGGTAAGGAGCCAGAGGAGAGGAGAGTGAAATTTAGAATGAGGTCAATGAAATGTGTGGTGTGTGTCTGTGTGTGTGTGCGCGCGCGCATGTGTATTATAATTTCCACTTAAGTGAGGGCCCCAGAGGAGGAGAAATATTGTAATAATCAGTGCCGAAATTGCATAGAAGCATGACCCCTGATTGCAGTAACTTAACTTAGTGCCTATCTGGCGGCAGGTGACTCCCCAGGCGAACAGCGCCTCTGCCTTACCCGCGCAGGTTTTCCCGTCGTAGGTCTCGCACACCCACTCGTGGCACTCACACAGCGGCCCGAAGTAGGTGCCGGGCTCGGTCACGTGGCAGACGCAGACCCCACACTCGCAGTGGCCCCGGCCGTGGCACAGGGCGCCCCCCGAGGGCTGCCCAGGCGCTCGACATCTGCGCTCGGACTCGGCCCGCGACAGCTCGCAGGGGGCGCCGGACAGGCTTCTGCGGGGAACAAGAAAGGCCACGGGGGCCGCAGTCAGACACAGACCCTGCCCTCCTGGTACCAGTCCAGCTCGCCGCCACTGAATCTTAAATGCACATTTTGATTAAATGCAAAGTAGTCTGAAGTATGATACTTGGCTGGCTTTTTGTTCCTTCCTTTAAAAAAAAAATGTCCAGTCATTATCTAATAGCTAGAGAAAGAATATTTCGTGAACAAGAAGAGATGAATGCGTAGAAAAAGTTTAATGTATCGTACATGAGATAGGAAGTAATGCTTTTAAACTGTGCTCGAAGCAGACAGCACGAACTCTACTTTTTAAAAGTTGGAATGGGACTCGCTTTCTCTTTCAAAATGCAATAGGAGATGGGACAGGGCCGTCAAGCAGGTGCTGTATCAGAGGGTGAAAACAGCTGCCCCAGGTAGGTGCCGGGTTCCGTCACCTACTGAGGGGTGCTGTGGGGTGACCCAGGTATGCGTAAATAATACATCTTTGACCTGAGGTTGAAAATCCCCTCTAATCCATATTTGCAGAAGGAGAAATGATATTTTGCTCAATGAGCATTTTTCCAAAGAAAAAGTGAATGGACAGATATGAAGCAACACCCAGGTCAGCTATAAGGGAAGAAAAGACAGAATAGGTTGAAAACAGCTTTTCTCTCCTCCCACTTAGTGACTGTTCTTGTCTTGGGACAGTCAGTCATCTGCAAGCTTGAGTTCTGCCCCGCACAGCAGGGTACACATGTGTCTCAAAGAAAAATAAACCAGATTTACCTCAGAGACGGGGAGAAGCTTTGAGGAGCAGCTGACAGCCCAGTGAAGAGAAGAGAAGGTGCCAGCAGCAAGAAGAAGTAGCTGAAGCCTGCCCGGTGCATGCTGAGCTCTCCTGGCAGAAGGGCAGGCCGCCTGCACCGCCGCAAGGTGGGGCTCCCGCCGGAGGCCGCGGGAGGAACAAGTGTCACCTGGGAAGGACCTGGGACACCGGGCCGGCAGGCTCTGGGCTCCTCCTGGAGGCTCAGTTGCCTGGGAAGACTTGGGCAGTGGAGCCGCTCTGGGCGGGGTGCGGGTGCCAAACTCCCCCAGTGGAGAGTCTAGGCAGGGAAGTAATTAGAAACAGTTGTGCAAGCAGATGGTTTATTTTGACATTTTTTAAAAAAAGTGTCCTGTTCACAGATTTGAGAAAATCGCGTCTTTCTTCAAATACAGGCCCCAGAAATATTTAACAAGAGGATATCTGGGCTGGCTGATAGAAAAGGCACCGTTAAAATAATTCCTGAATTGTGAAAAGGAATGGGAGGGCTACGGGTGAGCACCGCAGGGAATCGCTTTCACTAGCTTTGTAAAAGACGCCCCTTGGCAGCATGCGTGGTGGGGATGAAGTAAGCCGACAAGCACAAATGTGTATTTATTAAGCTTTGTTTTTAACCGTGCTTATGTAAGTCCTTAAGTCTCTAAAAAAAAAAAAAAAAAAGTATTTTTTCCAGTTATTCAGGCCAGTTTCTTATCACAGCCACATTTTTTTTCTTAACTTGGGCGATCCAAATTAAAGTTGTTCCGAAGCCACTCCACTCTCTCCCGTGATTTCAGTTTGCAGAAACAAAATAAAATTTCTGTTTACAGTGTGATTTGCACTAAAAAGAAAAAAAAATCAGCTCTGTTTCTTAGTCATCTACTGAGTGCCAGAGTCTGATATCAATTCTGATTGTGAGAATGATCACACATTGTCTTGCTAATTACACTTCTATCAGGCACCCGTCTCTGTGCCAGATACGAAGGGCAAAGGGGACATAGTCCTTTCTGGGAAAGCAGAGGACTAGTGAACTGTCAATCAAAACAAAACACCAATTCCAATTCCAAGGACCAGGGATCGCGATGGAAAGTTACTTCCTGATTAGACACAGGTCAGTCGCAGCCACAACTGAGAGGGGGGAGCTGAGCAGAAGGCTGAAGGAAGAAGAATTAACTTTGATGATAAGCGTGGGGGTGAAAGAAAGAAGAGGTACAATTTTATTTTATTCCTACTTTAAAGATAAAAATCGGTGATCAAAGAAACGAACTGACTCACTGGAACTCACAGGAAAGTTAAAGTGGGGTTTCAGCTGAGAACCTCAACTTCACACATAGTCACCCACATTGTGCGGCCGGCTGGGAGAGGCTGCAGATGGAAGAAAGTTTTCATTCACCCTATAAAGAGCACTTTATGTGCAATGGCTCCTTCTGATGTTGATGATCCCTCGAATCATCCATGGCTTTGTAGGCGTTAAGGTCAGGCTTAAGCTCTACAGCGTAAAATTCCCCTGGCATCTACACAAACAGATGAAAGAAGGGCACATCCCAACACTGTCTGCGGGAGCAAGAAGGAACAGGAATGCCCTTTGATCCTTTTTCTATTTCTCTCTCTGCCTGCGTCTGTACCAAGGGGAGCTTTGCATGAATCTCTGCAAACAGTTGACCTTTGTCAGTCCTTAAGTGCATTAGGGGACAGGCTTGGAATAGGTATACAGTACAGGGAGTGTATTAGGGGCTTTCTGAGGAGAGAATTCTGAGATATTAGTACCAGAGTGTGCCCCAGAAAGAAAGGTCTGAATTCCGGGTTGTCAGGTTCCCTGAGTTCATCCTGTAGAGAGGGATTTGTTTAAAAGAGAGGCTCCTGGGAGTTCATTGGCTGAGAGACAGAATGGGAATCTGGTTCCCAAGTGTGGTCGGTCCAGCGGCATCAGCATCAACTAACTAGACATTTGCATCTTCAGGCTTCTTCATCAAACCTACTGGATCACAGAGTATATTTCAGTGGTGCCCCCAGTAATCTCTTTTCACAAAATGAGTAGAGGAGTCTTGCAACGCGCAGGACACAAGACCGAGGCTGAGGGTGTCTGGATATAGGAGTGGTCTTCCCACTCCTAAAACAAGCTTTAGCTTTACATTCCTTCCCACTCATACTTACAACAATGGAGGCAGGTGGATAGGCTTTCCAACAAACATCAAGGAACCTTGGTGGTGAAGGGAAGATGGAAATAGAAGACAAACATCTACCCCAAAGCTCAAATAGGAAATTGCAGTGAAAATATGAAGCCTTAATGTTAAGCATGTAGTGTTTACCCTTTTTGCACTTTTCTCCAAGGAGAAAATGACTCATTATAAAATAGATAACTGATTTTTTGAACATTTTTGAATATTTATTTTATGGTAGGCTCTTTCCATAGTTCATCTGAACCATAGAGTATATTTAAATGATATCTCAAGAAATGTACTTGCACCTAATAATAAGAATATGTTAATTCTTAACTACCATTATAAATGAGTACACACAGACACCACGTGGATTTTAACAAGCCTTGGCCTGAATGAGCAATCTTGGACCACCTAAGCTAGCTCTTAATTCTATTACCCAAATATGACCCTATATATACATACATCCCCTTGGACTGCCATTCTCCACAATATGCCAATGTTCCTGGCCATGTGGAATGAGGTTCTTTTTTCTAACCCATGATGTGCGTCCTTCCTCTTCCTGCTCCTGGATGGAATGAATTAATCCTCTGTTTAAGGCACAGGCTTCCTGTTCTAATTTCAGAAAGTCCCACCTTTCTCTGTCTTTGCCAATCTCAGGCCTTAGCCATTTTATTTAACCAATCAGAGTCAATATAAGTAACTGACAGCAAGCAGGACCAATTAAATAACATTTAGAATGCTTAACACTATCCCATCAATTCCCTCCTTTTGTCTAATAAAAAGGCTAAATTTTTTTAGCTCACATAGTAAAAACAATAAGAATAAATATGAAACAATCAAGAAAACCATATATAAAAGTTACACACAAAATGTTTAGCCTCTTGTATCAGGCAATCTTGAAGAAAAAAAATCATCTATGTATCTTGGTGTGTCTAAAGTTCTGAGCCTAGATAATTTCTATCATATCCTATATTTATAAACCTAAAATTTTTATTTAGACTTGAAAATATCTTTTTAAATCCTGAACAATTCAAGTTCAATCAAAATTTTATAACTATTATGCCTTCAATCCCATCAAAGACATAAGAAGGGATACAGTTATTATTTAAGTGAGTAGGAAGCATAGGAGAGCAGCTTCCAAAAATAAATATGACAGTTTGTTGCCTAGACAGTCACAAATATCTCTCGATATTGTTGGAGCATCATCTTTAGCCTTCTGGCTAAGCATTTTTCACACACTAAATTGTGCAGCAGGAAGTAAGAAGGATTTTCCCATTCTGTCTCTGCAGAATCAGGACATCAACTTACCTGCATTTAAGCTCTGGTCCATCTTTGGACTGTATATAGTCTGTTGAGAAAGCAGGGTCATTTTTTCCCAGTAGGATTTATCTCCTGATGGGAGATTTCTTTTTGATTCTCATTGTCTTCTTCCAAGTCAAATGGGAGCTGTCAGGAGCTAACTGTCTTAAGTCAAACAATTCTTAAAATAATAAAAACATTTTTAAATGCCATTTTCTGTATGCCTCTGAGGGTTTTGAAGACATCTATCAATATAAATTGTAAATCTATGTATCATCTATCTTCTATCTATCTATGAACAAACTGTATATTTTTAACTATTTACTATCTGTTTAACCTATTAAGTCTATTTTGTGATAAATTAAGACTAGTATTTGACATGACCAGAAGCTCAACTGGCAAGTCAACTTGAATTATACAGACTCCTAAATAGATTGCAGTAGCAACACATAAAAGGATTGGAAGTAAACCTGAACTTTTAAATGATTTGTATAGGCACAATACCTTATATAAGTTGAAATATACATAATATGTGTCTAAATATAAAATTCTATACCAATGAATCAAAATTTAACCTATTTTTGTATCAATATACAAGATTCTATACCAATGTATTGAAAGATAACCTTATTTGAGAATGACAATAGTTTTGAGTTTCAGAGCAGATTCAGTAATCTATCTTATCATTTCTATATTATATATATTTCCCCCTCTTTTTCTTTTCAAGTCTTTTCCTGCTATATAAGAGAGAAAGAAGGATAGAGAAAAGAAAAAGAGATCTCCAAGTGAAACTTTGTATACCGTGTTTAACAAGACCATATAACAATTTGTAACCATTACCCCTAAACAACATTTATAACACATCAAATGACCAAAGAATCATCCACCTCACATTTTGGGAATGGGACGTTGCTCTCTTAAAACTGCTTCCTGCTGAATTGGAAATCAGAAAGCCTGTTTGGGGGCCCACTTAAAATGGTAAAATGGTTAATCAATTTAATAGTAACAATTGTTGTCCAGTCTCTATGTGCTCAGCAATTTGAATGTCCTGAGCAGCTTGTAGTCCAAAACTGGACTTTGGGTGGGAAAGTTCAGGGCTTTATTGAAGTCCTTTCTGGAATAGTCATTGAGGCTGGACCATCACAGCAAGCTGTTTGAAGTTGTTCTGGATGCATATTTTTGAGGAAACAGCTATTGAGGCAGTCTGTGAGGCTGGATCATTTGGGTTACTTGTCTTGTCTTCTTTGTTCTGAAAATATATAATTTCTCACCAGTAATATATATTTCTCTAATTACCAAAATGCCTTAGATGTGCAGGATGCATAAATCAATGAAGGAATATTTTCTGTTCTTTGAACAGAAGAAAGACATTTGTAAGTCTCCATTCATGCCATAAAAAGATGGCATGTAATAGTATTACACATATATGCTATATATAATCTCTTTTAAATTGAAAATACAGTATAAGACTGTATGGAGTTTAAGCATTCTCCTCTACAGTTGACATACATTTATTAATTAATTAAAACAGGTCTATTCTGTGTTTTTCTGACTTTTCATAGATTAGGTTGGCCTCAAACCCAAAAGGAACCAATCTGTCTCTGTCTTTGTCTCTCACGTTTTGGGATCAAAGGTATGCATTTATATATTTTTTCTTTCCTTTTCTCCTTTTATTGGAGATTTAATTTCTATGTGGATATATCTATCCTTATTGAGACAGAGTTTGTCTTTGTAGCTTGGGCTGTCTTGATTTGCTCTGTAGAGCTCTGTAGATTAGATTTGTTGCAAACACACAAGGAACCTGTTTTGTCCTTGTCTCCCAAGTTTTGAGATCAAGGTATGAACTTAAATAATTGAATTACCCTTATTAAACAATAACATTAATTAAACATTTTGTATTAGTTTGAATTCCAGTTCCCCATGGAAGCCCCATTCTTAAGGAGATTGGTGTAAAATAGCATGAGATGCTATTTTATGTTAGCTTTTCTTAACTGTTGGCTATGGGAGGCATGCTGTTTGTATGTTCTTCCCCCAGCCTAATTCTGGGTCCTTACATTGATTAACAGATTCTCTCTCTCTCTCTCTCTCTCTCTCTCTCTCTCTCTCTCTCTCTCCTTTTTGCTGAGACAGGATTTCTCTGTGTATGCTTGTCCTGGGCTCACTTTGTAGACCAGGCTAGCGTTAAACTCACAGAGATCAGTCTGCCTCTGCCTCCCAAGTACTGGGATTCAAGGTATGCACCACCACACTCAGCGATTAACATATCTCTTTTAGGGGCAAATACCTCTTGAAACCAGATCTCCAGTGGGAGCCCCATACCTAAGAAGACTGGCTTGTGACTCCTTTCTCTTTATGGAAATTTAAGATTATGTGTATTTATCCATTAGATCAGTAAAGACATTATTAAACTTAAGATCAAGGGAAAAATGTGTCATTTTTGAATTCTAGACTGTCTTTAGTAAGCAGCCTTATCTTCTCAGCAGGGTTCCCACCCTGCCTTCATTGTTCAAACCAGGCTGGCCTAGAATTCAGAGATCTTCCTGTTTCTTCCTCTAGTGTGATAGGATTAAGGGTGTGTGCCAGTACCACCCTGCTCAGATATTTCACTTAAATCCCAGATATTAGTATCTCTGTAACCCAGAGAGAAACTTTGAACTGTAGTGACAATTCAAAATCTGCCCAAAATCTTTAAAAATATGTTATGTTTAAGCAATGCCAAACCAGAAAAATATCCTTTCTACCTCCCAATATAGGAAATCCGAAGACATCTAAAGAAAAATCAAGCAAAGAAACAACATTCCAAAAGCCTTGGCATGTCTAACTATGCCATCCCATGCTGCAATTAAAGCTTTGTTCATTATTTTTAGAATCTAGTTTTGACTGTATTTCATTGGTGGACCCTTCCCAGAAAGCCCTGACAAGCACCTCATAGCCAGGGAGCTCTTAGCTCCAGCTACATCAATTTTGTATTACCTATTGTGAAGGACCTCCCTCATTCCTCCATTATCATTGTTGGTAATTTTTCATTCCATCTGTAAATTCTTTCCTTCTTCAAGCCTACCCTAGTCAGAACTTTCCCAAGAAAGATACACAGAACCACAATTGTCAGGGTAAAAATCATTTGCATGCTAAGAGGAACAAGCTCAATTGGAATACAAATGTATTGAGGCATTATGAATTCCTCCATTTTTAATCTAGATGGTTCATTCTTCTCTGAAGCTCTGTTTAGAAGGCTGCCAGTTGTTTAGTACACAAGGAGAGCTAAGCTTTCCACCTTTGCTACAAGGCAGTAACTTTTGTTAAGGGAGCTGCTCCTTTGAAATGCATTTGGTTTCGGTTCCCCACTCTTTGGCTAGGAAACCATCTTTCACCCGTGCCTTCTCACTCTGTAAGCATGGATTCTAATTGCCCCACATTGGGCACCATATGTAGAAAAAAATGGCTAATTAAATTACTTACTAGTATTTATATTATTGTTGATTGGTTCAGTGGCTGTTAATCCTTAACCACCATTATAAATGTGTACACACAGACACCACATAGATTTTAAAAAACCTTGGCCTGAATTGAGCAATCTTGGCCCACCTAAGCAAGCTCTTAATTCTATTTCCCAAATATGACCCCATATATACATATGTCCCCTTGGACTGCTATTCTCCACTCTATGCTGATGTCCCTGGCCATGTGGAATGAAGTTCTTTTTTCTAAACCATGGTGTGTGTCTTCCTTCCTGTTCCTGGTTGGCATGAATTAATCCTCTGTCTAAAGCACAGGCTTCCTGTTCTAATCTCAGGAAGTCTCACTTTTCTCTGTCTTTGCCCAATCTCATGCCTCAGTATTTTATTTAACCAATCAGGTTCAATGTAAGTAACAGACAGCAAGCAGGACCAATTAATTAACATTTAGAATGCTTAAAACTACCCCATCAGTCTTTCTTCTTCCTCTTTCCTACAGAATCCCACATCTTAGGCAGAGGTCTTTGAGGAAGACACCCCATTTAGGATTAAGTTTCAAAGTCTCTCACTCTCTGTACATTGCCCAATTGTTGGACTTATTATAGTTCCTATCCACTGTAAGAAGAAGCTTCTGTTATGAGGGTTGAGTGAGGTATTAATTGTAATGGGTGTCAGATCAATAAAAATTAGATTTAGGGGCTGGAGAGATGGCTCAGAGGTTAAGAACACCGGCTGTTCTTCCAAAGGTCCTGAGTTCAATTCCCAGCAACCGCATGGTGGCTCACAGCCATCTACAAAATGAGATCTGGTGCCCTCTTCTGGAGTGAATGTATACATGCAGGCAGATCACTGTATACACAATAAATAAATAAAAATCGTTTTTAAAAAAAAATTAGATTTAGTGAATATCTAGGGGCTTCTGATACAGTCTCTTAAAAGGGTGCATGAAGATCAGTCTGTTATCTATGGGCACTTGCCATGGCAGCATGGCATGTGGACTAAAAAAGGGTGTATAGCTTGGCATGTTTTCAGCTGCTAATAGAGGATGAAGTGGGAGGAGCTCAGATTAGGCTGAAGCCAAGACTGTGTCTGGAAAGAACTGCAGTCCAGATACGGAGGGCATGCCTATGGAGGCTGGGAGACATGGCTTTTGATCTGGATCTTGAAGTGGAATGACAGGTAGCTTTAATCCAGATGTTGAGGCATGCTTTAATCTGGGTCATACTTCCTGCTGGAAGCCTATGTAAGGACAATGGAGAAAGGAAGGATTCATTTGTTCATCACCTGCCAAGCACACAGCCTTTGTGGGATTGAGCAACTACTAGATTCTTGTACTTTTTATTCATGCTATTCACTTCTGACCATTGATGGATTAGTTGGACTATAGCCTGTAAGTTATTCCAACAAATTCCCCAGATATGTGTGTGTGTATACCCATATATAAATATAAATATATTTATAGATAGAGACAGAGATTCATTCCATAAGTTCTGTGACTTTAGAGAACCCTGACTAATACATGCATATATGTGTGTGTGTGTGTGTGTGTGTGTGTGTGTGTGTGTATACATATGTCTATGTATATATATATGGAAGCTTCTACAGTAATAGGTTTCCACACAGTTTTTCAGACAGCCTTTAGTGTTAATAGTCCCTTGTCATATTCCTATTTTTACTCTTCTCTCCCACACCTCTTATTTAATTTTCCTATTGTAATCCCCCCTTTATCTCACTATAACCTTATACTTTATCTCACTATAACATTATATTGTATCTCACTATAACATTAACATTATATTGTATCTCACTATAACATTAACATTATATTATATCTCACTATAACATTATATTGTATCTCACTATAACATTATATTGTATCTCACTATATTCTATTTCCTCTTCCTGGGGAGATCCACTGTGCCCTCAGCCCCCCACAGATACCTAACCTCTACAGTTTTAATACAGCTAAAAGGGGGCATTACAAAAGACATTGAGGTGATTCAGAAATTCACAAGAACACACTTTTATTTTTACTCTTTATATTTTTAAATTTCATTTTATAACCCGATCAAAGCCCCTTCCTCACTTCCCAGTCCATCTACAACCCATTTCCCTCCATGGAAACAGCTACCTTTATGCAGACTTTCCTTGTTTGAATATCTTAAAATTATTCATTTCATTTATAGTGCTTATTTATATCATAAGCACAAGGAAGAATATAACATATTACCTGGATACCATCCAAACCATAAGAATAGCATGATGCATTTCCTTCCAGTCTTTTTCTCCTATGAATATACATTAAATATACTCACATAGTTATAATTATTGTATTTATTTATTATTGTACTATATTAGTGTATTGTGATAAATAATGTATTGTATTTATTAATTAATAACCTGCCTTTCACACTTAAGTTTTCATGTGTCTTTCCTTTATATTAAATCTTTTGATTTAGTATCTACTAGCTAACTGACATTCTAATATTAAAAACAATTTAGTTATCAATTGTATTTATTAATAATTATAAACTGTAAGATTAGGCTGCCAGCAGCCTGCCAGAATATCAGTCGCCAGCCTGGCCAGCCTTAACTGGTGGCCTGATTTGTCCTGGGAAAAAGACCTGGACCAAGGGTGGCCTACACCACCTGTAACCTAAACTTTGTTAACTAATATAAGTTGTTATATTAGGCTGGTAGAATTGCCAGAAACTTGGCAGGAGATTCTCTGGAGCTTGGCGGGAAGACAATGGCCCTGGATTGCTTGGACTGGGGGCCTATAAGCCACCCTGGTCCTTTCCCCAATAATTAAATACACTAAGACCTTTTAATGTTTCAATGCTTAGCCCTTGCCCTGGCAGACTCTTAACTAGCTACTCTAAGTTAACCAGGACCACCTAATCCCAAACCGCCATGTGCCTGTTATTACCTTCCAGCATTCTCAAACATTTCTATCTGCTGCTTCTATGTCTCCTTGTGGAAAAAGAGATTCCTTTGTGTAAAAGACAGGGTTCCTGTTTTAAACTCAGGAAGTCCCACATTCCTGTACTCTTCCTGCCCAGCTAATTGGCCATCAGTGACTTTTATTAACCAATCAAGAGAATGCCTCAGAAGGAGCAGTAATCAGATTTCAGTATTGAAATAAGCCTATCAGAAGCAATTGGGTATTTTGTTGTTGTTGTTTTGCTTTTTGGTTTTGTTTTTTTTTATTTATTTATTTAATCACTTTACAACCCTATCTCAGCCTCCTCCTCTCCTCTCAGCCCCTCCACATCCCCTCCATCATCTCCTTCTCCTCAGAGAAGGGGAAGGCACCCCTTCCTGCCTCATGGGTATCAACTCACCCTGCACATCAAGGGGCTGCAGGACTAGCAACATCTTATCCCACCGAAGTCAACTAAGGCAATCCAGTTAGGGTCATGGGATCCACAGGCAGGCAAGAGTCATAGACAGCCACCACTCTAATTGTTGTGGGATTCACATGAAGACCAAGCTCCACATCTGATACATATGTGCCAGGGGCCTAGGACCAGCCCATGCATGCTCTTTGGTTGGCGGTTCAGCCTCTGTAAGCCCCCAAGAGCCTGTTGGTCTTCTTGTGGAATCTCTGTCCCTTCTGGGTCCCTCAATTCTTCCCTGAACTCTTCCACAGGACTCCCAGAGCTCCATCTATTTCAATCAGTTGCTGGGTGGAACCTCGCAGAGGACTGTTATGCTAGGCTCCTTTCTACAAAGACAGCAGAGAATCATTAACAGTTTCAGGGATTGGTTCTTGCCCATAGGATGGATCTCAAGTTTGGTAAGTCATTGGTTGGCCATTCCCTCAGTATCTGCTCCATCTTTGTCCCTGCATTTCTTATAAGCAGGACAAATTTTGTGTCAAAGGTTTTGTGTATGGGTTGGTGTCCTTATCCTGCCTGGCTACAAGAGGTGGCCACTTCAGGCTTCATATCCTCCACTGCTAGGAGTCTCAACTAGGGTCATTCCACAGACTCCCTGGAGCCTTCCCTGTCCCAGGTCTTTAGAGGTTCTTGTCTTCACACACACACACACACACACACACACACACACACACACACACACACGCTCATTTCCAACAAGAACATACTTTTAAAATGGGAACTGGAGAGATAGCTCAGTGGCTAAGAGCACTGGCTGCTCTTGCAGAGGACCTGGGTTCACTTCCAGCACTGCACAGCATCTCTGTTAACTCCAGTTCCAGGAGATCTGATGCCCTCTTCTGATGTAGACTTACATGTAAGCAAAACACCCATACACATCAAATAGACTAAAAATTTTAAAAAAGAACTGTTAGAAGATTAAGAGGCTGGAGAGATGGCTCAGTGGTTAAGATCACTGGCTGCTTTTCAGGAGGACGTGGGTTCAAATGCCAGCACCCATATAGCAGCTTACAACTGTCTTTAACTTTCAGTTCCAGGGGATCTGATGCCTTCACACAGATATAGATGTAGTTAAAACACCAATGTACATAAAACAAATAAATTATTTTCAAAAATATGTACTCCACCCAACTGATAAAAGGAATGGATGAATTTCTTAATACATTTTTAAAAATTATTGAAAGAAAACTTTATATATATATATATATATATATATATATATATATATATATATCTTGATCATCTTTTCCCTTCCCTCGATTCTTCCCAGATCTTCCTACTATCCCTCCCCACTAAAATTTTTCTTTTTTTAAATGTATTTATCCAAGTTACATCTCAATTGCAGCCCCCTCCCTCCTCTTTACCAATCCTACCCTCCCACCCTCTTCCTCCTCTCCTTCCCCTTCTTCTCTTCAGATAAGGAGAGCCTCCCACTTATCAGCCCACCTCAGTCATCAGTCACATGAGGCCTAAGAGCTGAGAGTTCCTTGAAAGTACCTGTAGGTCTTGGGGCTCCAGAGTGCTGGAAAAGTGAGTGAGGCAAGCAGAGTTCAGAAGTCACTTAGAGAGGCTCTTGGCCTTGAGATTTCCCAGGGGCCAAAGAGACCATGGAAGCAAGAGGTGTTTAGCTGTGTATTACCTGTGTGTGGCAAGGGCATGAATATGATATGTTTGTGTCCAATATATTTTTTATGGTGTGTGTGTGTGTGTGTGTGTGTGTGTGTGTGTGCTTTATTTAGGTTTGTGGGTATGGTTTTGTGGCTTTGAAACATCTCACAAAGATTACAATCTAAATCTAATTTTATTTTTTTCTTTATTTGTTTTTTATTTCTTCAAGTTACATCTCAATTGCAATCCCCTCCCTACTCCCCCCTCCAGTCCCACCCTCCCGCCTCAACCCCCATCCTCTTCCCTTTTTTTTTTTTAAGTTTAAGGTATATCTTATTTCCCCCTACAGCTCCCCCTTTCAGTCCAACAAATGGCTCTTTCTCTTATAATAATAGATACAATACAAAACAACAGAGGTAATTAGGCCACAGTTGTGAGGGTTATATGGCTTAGCATACATTCCCAATGTCCAGTCCATATGTATTTGGCACCTGACTTTAACATTCTACTATCTAACCATCTCCATGAGTTTAAAGTTCTATATCTAACTCAACATTCATACTAACTTGCAACACAATTTTAAAAGCATCTTCTTAGATCTTAGATAACACTCTCTTGACTCCTAAACAACTCAAAATTTAATTATGAGACTCTAGCTATCCATTCTTCAACCACCTCAGATACCTGAGAGGGATAAATATATCTGATTTAATAGGAAGTACAGGGCCTGCAGCTTCCAAAACTAAGAAATGACATACCAGTGGCTGCCGGGACAGTTCCCATTTTCTCTCCATACATTACAGCATCGATCTTCAGTCCTTTGGCCCCGTTTCTCTGACAGACATTGATTGTAGAGCAGGGGTTATGAAGGACTTGCCTATCCTGTCTTGGCAGAGCTAGGCTGTCGACTTACCTGCTTCCAAGTTTTGTCATTTTTGGACAACATTCTGTCTACAGTTGGAGCAAGGGACTTTTCCTACCAAGAGATAGGCTTGCGACTAATTCAATCATCTCCCACTGGGGATTTTTAGATGTCCATCTTCTGCTTGGAGTAGAATAGGGGGTGCTGTCAGGGGTTGATATGTCTCGATATAAAAAAAAATCTAAAGTTAAGAAAACATCTTTGAATGCCATATTCTGCAGATCTCTTGAGGTTTTTGGAGAAGCCCTATCTATCTCTTATATTAGGATAAGCAGATGTTGCTTGTCTCTTAGCAGCTTTATTTCTGATTAGCTTAGAAAATAACTATAGTAGACTGTCATAGTACCTAACAAAATAACCAGCTTGCATGACTATTAGTTTTCATTTCTTAATTATCCTAAACAGTTTATGACAATTAGTAGCAAAAGGCCAAAACGTCACATTTCATTTTTTCTTTACCCCCTAACCCTTCCATCCCATTTCTCTGTGGTGGGGTGTCCCTATATAACAGTCCCTCATCTCAGTTCAGAAGTCCTATGAGGGCCAAGAGCCTCCTCATTCATTGGGGGTCTACGAGGCAGTACCACCAGTGAAAAGAGTTTCATTGCCCGGGACAGAGAACTAAAAAACAAACAAATAAATAAGCAGACAAACAGATAAAAAAGAATAAAAAATAGAGGAAAAAATAAATAAAAATAAAAAAATAAAAAGTCTATGTCCATGTTCCCTTTGGTGTGTTAGTTGTAGTATCGTTATCCTCTACTATATAGGTATAATCCTACTATAAGTGAATAGATGCCATATGCATCTGAGTCTGGGTTAGCTCACTTAGGATGAGCTTTTCTAGTTCCATCCATTTGGCCACAAATTGCATAATTTCATTGTTCCGGTAGCTGAATAATATTCCATTGTGTAGATGTACCACAGTTTTTTAACCCACTCTTTGGTTGAGGGACATCTGGGTTGTTTCCAGTTTCTAGCTATTACAAATAAGGCTGCTATAAACATAGATGATGAAAACTTCTTTATGATTCCGTGAAGAGGCATTTGGGTGTATACCCAGAAGTGGTATGGCTGGGTCCTGAGGCAAAGCTATTCCAAGTTTTCTAAGATATTGCCAGACTAACCTCCATAGTGATTGCACAAGCCTGCACTCCCACCAGCATTGGAGGAGAGTTCCCTTTTCTCCACAACTTTGCCAGCATGTGCTGTCATTTGAGCTTTTGATCTTAGCCATTCTGACAAGTGTGAGGTGGAATCTCAGAGTCGTCTTGAGTTGCATTTCTCTGATGATTAAGGATATTGAGCATTTCTTCTAAAAGACTGAGTAATAAAATGTTTTGATATCAATACTCTTCAAACTCTTCCACAAAATAGAAACAGAAGGAACACTGCGAAACTCATTCTACAAGGCCACAGTCACTCTGATACCTAAACCACACAAAGACTCAACAAAGAAAATTTCAGACCAATTTCCATCATGAACTTAGTTGCTAAAATCTTCAACAAAATACTTGCAAACCGAATCCAAAAAGATATAAAAAGTATCATGCACCATGTTCAAGTAGGCTTCATCCCAGGACTGCAGGAGTGGTTCAACATATGAAAATCCATCAACATAATCTACCATATAAACAAGCTGAAAGAAAATAAACCATATGATCATCTCATTAGATGGAGAAAAAGCATTTGACAAAATCCAACACCCCTTCATGCTAAAAGTTCTGGAGAGAACAGGCAAACAAGGACCGTACCTAGAAATAATAAAGGTGATATACAGCACACCGGTAGCCAACATCAAATTAAATGGAGAGAACCTAAAGCATTTTCCCTAAAATCAGGGAAAAGGCAAGTATGTCCACTCTTCCCATACCTCATCAACATAGTACTTGAAGTTCTAGCCAGAGCAATAAGACAACTAAAGGAAATCAAGGGGATACAAGTTAGAAGGAAGTTTAATTATCACTATTTGCAGAAAATATGATAGTATGTGTAAGTGACCCCAAAAATTGCACCAGAAAACTCCTACAGCTGATAGAATTATTCAGCAAGATGACAGGATACAAAATTAACTCAAAAAAGTCTGTAGCCCTTCTTTACACAAAAGATAAATGAGCTGAGAAAGAAATTAGGGAAACAACACCCTTCACAATATCCAAAATACCAAATACCTGGGGGTGACTCTAACCAAGTAATTTTAAGACCTGTACAACAAGAACTTCAAACCCTTGAAGAAAGGAATTGAAAAAGATATCAGAAGATGGAAAGATCTCCCATGCTCATGGATATGTAGGATCAACATAATAAAAATGGCTATCCTACCAAAAGTAATATACAGATTCAATGCAATTCCCATCCAAATACCAACAAAATTCTTTACAAACTTTGAAAGAATAACTCTCCACTTCATATGGAAAAACAAAAAAACCCAGAATAGCTAAATCAATCCCGTACAATAAAAAAAAAAAAATCTGGAGGTATCACCATCCCAGATTTCAAGATGTACTACAGAGCAATAGTAATAAAAAACAGCATGGTACTGGTATAGAAACAGACCAGTGGATCAATGGAATAGAATTGAAGACCCAGAAATGAACCCACACACCTATGGTCACTTACTTTTTGAGAAAGAAGCCAAAACCATACAATGGAAAAAGGACAGCAAAATGGTGCTGGTCTAACTGGATGTCAACTTGTAAAAGAATGCAAATAGACCCATATTTATCATCTTGCACAAAACTTAAGTCCAAGTGGATCAAAGACCCTAACATAAAGCTGGACACACTAAATCTAATAGAAAGTGGGGAAAAGCCTGGAAATTATTGGCATAGGTAACAACTTCCTGAACAGAACACCAACAGCTCAGGCCCTAAGGCCAACAATCAATAAATGGGACCTCATGAAACTGAAAATCTTCTGTAAAGCAAAGGACACTGTCATTTGAACAAAACAGCAGCCTACAGATTGGGAAAAGATCTTCACCAACCCCACATCTGACAGAGGGCTAATATCCAAAATCTATAAAGAACTCAAGAAATTAAACACCAGCAAACCAAATAACCCAATCAAAAAATGGGGAACATATATCTAAACAGAGATCCCCAAAAGAGGAATCTAAAATGGCCAAGAGACACTTGAAGAACATATGTCTAAACAGAGATCCCCAAAAGAAGAATCTAAAATGGCCAAGAGACACTTGAAGAAATGCTCAACATCCTTAACCATCAGAAAATGCAACTCAAGAGGACTCTGAGATTCCATCTCACACTCATCAGATGTCTAAAATCAAAAACTAAAAATACAGCATATGCTGGCGAGGGTGTGGAAAAAAGGAAACACTCCCCCACTGCTGGTGGGAGTGCAAACTTGTACAACCACTATGGAAATCAGTCTGGCAATATCTTAGAAAACTTGGAATATCTCTACCTCAAGACCCAGCCATACCACTCCTGGGCATATATCCAAAAGATTCCCTACCAACCCACAGGGACATCTCCTCAACTATGTTCATAGCAGCTCTTTGTAATAGCTAGAAACTGGAAACAACTCAGATGTCCTTCAACTGAACAATGGATAAAAAAAACAAAACCGTGGTACATTTACATAATGGAATATTACCCAGCTATCAGAAACAAAGAAATCACGTAATTTGCAACCAAATGGATGGAACTAGAAAGTTCATCATGAGTGAGCTACCTCAGACTCAGAAAGATATGCATGGCATATATTCACTTATAACTGGATTTTAGCTATTATAGTATAGGATAGCCATCCTATAATCAATAGACCCAAAAAAGCAGGAACAGGGACTTGATTACCTGTCAGTGGGACAGCCCACCCTAGTGGAACTGCCATGTATGCCTCCTGTGCAAGAGGAAACTCTTAGACCTCATGTGACTAATGAACTGAGGGGTGCTGATACCCGGAGACACCCCACACAGAAGGGATGGGATGGAGGGGGTAATGGGTGGGAGGGAGGGACTGAGAGGGGTGGAGGGAGGGGGTGGCAATGGAGATGTAACGAGGTAATAAATAAACGTTTAAAATAAATAATAAATAAATAAAAATAAAAATGTTTTGATATATATACTTTTATCTAATGAACTTTCCTTCATCAAGAGATACTAGTGTGATTTAAAGTACACTGTACAGGTTTATGTGAGAATCAGATAAAAATAGGCCCAAAAAGTTCTTCTTGCATATAGGTCTCAAGGAGGTCCAGGCATGTGTTTTGACATTAAA
Organism: Lophiomys imhausi; assembly: GCA_907164525.1. Taxonomy (NCBI): domain Eukaryota; kingdom Metazoa; phylum Chordata; class Mammalia; order Rodentia; family Muridae; genus Lophiomys; species Lophiomys imhausi. The sequence goes on along the minus strand of CAJQZJ010032066.1, from coordinate 8,583,085 downwards.
TTTCATTCATAGTCCCATTTATAAGAGTTTTCTAAGAAAATGGAATACATATTCCTTTGCAGGTTGCTTCCAAATTCCTGACTCTCAGCTGATGATAATGTTAGAAAGAGTGGGAAATTAAAGGTATCTGAGACAGGAAAGGAGCACACTACTCCCCTGGATGTGATATAAGATTTTTGAAAACTGCAAATTAATTAATTAATGTAGTTATTAGTAAGTATAAACTGTAAGATTAGGCTGGCAGAGTAGCCGGCGGCTTGGCAGAGGAGCAGGCAGCCTGGCCCAAGTGCCTTAACTGGTTGCCTAACTTATCCTGGAGAAAGAGCCCCAGGACCAAGGGTGGCCTACACCACCTATAACCTAAACTCTGTTAATTAATATAAGTTGTTATATTAGGCCAGTAGAATTACTGGCGGCTTGGCAGGAGATTCACCTGGGCCCAAGGGGAGTCTGGGAAGTCCAAGGGTCCGGGACTGCTTGGACTGAGGGCCTATAAGCTGCTGCAGTCTTTTCCCCAATAATTAAACACACCAAGACCTTTTAATGTTTTAACGGTTAGCCCTTAGCTGGGCAGACTCTCAATTAGCTAATCTAAGTTAACCCGGATCACCTAATCCCAAACCACCTTGTGCCTGCGAGTACCTTCCAGCATTCTCCAGACATCTGTCTCCTTCTGTGTCTCCTGGAGGACCAGTGGAAAGGAGAGAGTCTCTGTGTGTGCCCATAGTTCCTGTTCTGATCTCAGGAAGTCCCGCCTTCCTATACTCTTTCTGCCTAGCTAATGTCATAAGCAACTTTTATTAACCAAAGAGAATGCCTCAGAATGGGTGGTAACCAGATCTCAGCATTGAATTCAATGTATTAGAAACAATATTAGACCTTCTCTCAATATATTTTCACCTTTAATTTTCCCCTTTCTGTCTGTTTCAGGACAAAGAACTTCAATATAAGCCTAAGGGAGGTATTTCATTTGACTTTTAAAAACTGTTTTAAAACCCACGGACTGAATCCACTAAGTGCTCCCAGTATGTGTGTAGGCGTTGGTCCATATACTAGATTAAAGACATGGCCCACAACGCACAGTTTGGTGGGGGGGGGTTTGTTTATTTGTTTTTTTGTTTGTTTGTTTTTATTCTTAAAGTGACAAACACAAACCCACTTGGCCATTTAGAAGCGTTCTGGATGAACTCAGCAGCAACAAGTGGCTGGAACAAGAAGAAAGAGAGAGCTGTGCTCCATTCACATGGAAAGTGTCTCAGACCCGACATGATACAAACTGTGGCCATGGCTTTTCTCAGAAAGCACCAGAGAATAGTTACCAAACCCACCTGGAAAAGTAAGACCTTCCTCATTTTCTGTCTTGCTTTTCTTCCCCTTCTCTATCTCTGGTTATATTTGTACCAGCCTGAGACTGCATGAAAGGTTCCCTCTGAGCCCTCTAAAGCAAGCTCAGTCTCTGGGCCACCCCTACCTTGTTTTTGGTAAATCTGTTGCTGTCACCCAGTGAAGATGGAAAGGATCTTGTGCCTTCACACACATCAGAGATGGTGGAACTATTCATATGGCTGCTTACAGTTTGCTTATTTAGGAGTGGCACCACAAGCCAACCTCTCCTCGGAAACAACATGCATGTATCTCACCAATTAGAAACAACAGCTACCCCCACCCCAGGAAGTGAGTGAAGGAAAGCAGGCCCCACCCCTGCCGGGGTGGGGGGTGAGCTAGGAAGAGATGTCCTGTCCCCATGCCCCCTTGCCACCTTAACTCCTTACTTTTCAAATCCTATAAAGTTCCAGCTGGCCCCCAACCTCATCTCACTTATTCCCCTTCCAATATCCCAAACGTTTGTCTGCGTTTTATTTCGCAAGTGTTTCTGAACATTCATCGCTTGCTCTGCACCTACATGCTCCAGAGAACCCTCTTTCCTAGACTGCACTGACTGTTTTCACAGGGGCCACTTTCTTGGAGAACCCTTACCTGAAAACTGTGGTCTACCCCAGCATCTCTCATCCAGTTTAGTTTTTCAAAAGCACTTAAATAAGATCTAAAACTGCTTTTCTCTGCTTTGCTGTGTCCACCACCCTCTATTTCAATGAAAGTTTGATGAAACTTGAAAATTTTTTCTTTCTTATCCTTTTCTGAAATCTCAGTCTTATCTAGAGAATACAAAAAAATTTGCTCTGACAATGACTTCTGAGTTTTTAATGTAACTTGTTAAAAATCAGCAGTTTGAATGAAAGCATAGTTAGTGGAAGAAATGCATGCACACACACTAGTTAAGATGAATTCAGATAAAAATAATGTAAAAAATCAATAAGAAAATTATATTATGAAAATATTAAGACAGCTGATATCCAGTTTAAAATTTAATAGCAAAGTTGAAGTTGATTAAAAATCTTGACTTTACTCAAAGCCCACTTGGATAATATTTTTAACTGAGGGGACCTCTCAAAATTTCAAGTAGTAGACTGTACACAGAAACATTCAGAAAAGCTAAATATTCCTAAGCAGCAATAAAAATAAGCTTGCAATTCCAAGAAAAAAGTAGCTTTGTACCAGGCCAGAGAAGTAGAACAAAAATGGTGTGTGGTTAACATCTTTTCCATATGTGAGTCCAAGACCAGAGGGCATTTTTCCCTCCCACATGGGGAAAACACCTGAAAATAGTGGACTCTGGGATGAGAAATATTATTTTACTCTTGTGAGTACTTTAGCAGTTCTACTTTATGCTGAAGGGGGATTTTAGGAAAAATAATCTAGAAGTCATTTTCACTGACATAATAAGGTAAAAGGAGTCTTATCACTTAAATCTGATTTTTATCACAGATAATAGGTACATATTTCTTGGCTGACAAAAGTTGGTCACCAGGAGCAGACAAAGAGTAGAAGGGACTGTCTAATCCCATTGAGGGAGTCTGGACCAGGGTACTGCCCTGATGGGCTATGTCCTTATACAACAACAACAACAGCAGAAAGAGTCTTCGTTTATGCTAATGCTGAACTTCCGTGATTATGTGTTGCAGTTAAAGGGGGTGGTGGGAGAGTACCTATAAATAAGAGTAATGGGAATACATTAGAGGCTTAAATGGTAGAGCTAATATTTAGTCTACTGGCTGTAGGTATCATGTAGAGTCCTTTTTATACATTTCCAGAAATGAAACAGTTACCCATTCATGTCTAATTTTCTTTAAACTCTGAGCCAAGGCTTTACCCCTGGAGAGTCTCATCCAATAAATCTACACTAAGGAACTAAACCCTTCAACTTCCTCCAGTTTGTACCTCTTCTAGGGGTTTTTATACAGTGTGTACCACACACTGCCATGGTTGACATTTTCCTTTCTCTACTATTTTGGTATTTTCAACTATTACTCCATGAATAAGATCCACCCTATTTGACTGAAGCACCAATCAAAGAGCATGCATGAATGGGACCTAGGGCCCCTACACAAATACAACCAACAGGCAGCTTGGTCATCATGTGGGTCCCCTAGCAAGCAAAGCGGGGACATTATCTGACATGGACTCTGATGCCTGCTTTTTGATCACTCCCCCCTAACAGGGCTCTGGGGCTGATGTGCTGGGGTGGGATGGTACAGGGCAGTGGAGGCTCCCCTTTTCTTAAGAAAAGGGAAGGGGAAGGGAGGGCAGGAACCAGAGGAGGGGAAGGAGGGGGTTACTACAATCAATCGGGATGTAAAACAAATAAACTTTAAAAAAAAAAAGATCCACTTTATGCAAATCAGACTATGGATCAGAACATAAAGATGGGTTATATGGTGGAGCAGAAGCCAAGGAGGTTGTCTTTTGACTAAAAGGCTGCTTTTTTCTTTTCTTTTTTTTTTAATACTTTTTTTTTCAAGTTACATCTCAGTCACAAACCCTTCCCTATTCCCCCTTCCTATCCCACCCTTCCACCCTCTTCCCCCCAGCAGTTTCCCCTTTCAGTCCAACAGATGGTTCCTTCTCTTATAACAGTAAATATTATACAAAACAGCAGATATAAATATGCCACATTTATGAGAATTAAATGGCCCAGTATACCTTCCCAATGTCCAGTTTATACATATTTGGCCCCTGACTTTAACATTCTACTATCTAACCATCTCCATGAGTTTAGAGGTCTATATCTGACTCAACATTCATACTAACTTGCAACACAGTTTTAAGAGTATCTTCTTAGATCTATAACACCCTCTTGATTCCTACACAACTCAAAATTTAACTATGAGACTCTAGCTATCTATTCTTCAACCACCTCAGAGACCTGACAGGGATAAATATATCTGCTTATATAGGAAGTGCAGGGCCTGCAGCTTCCAAAACTAAGAAATGACATACCAGTGACTGCCTGGACAGTTCCCACTTTCTCTCCATACATTCCTGCATCAGTCTTCAGCCTTTGGGTCCTGTTTCTCTGACAGACATTTGTTGTAGAGCAGGGATTATGAAGGACTTACCTACCCTGTCTTGGCAGAGCTAGGCTGTCGACTTCCCTGCTACCAAGCTTTGTCCTTTTTGGACAGCAGTCTGTCTGCAGTCTGCCTGCATCGAGAAGGCCTTTTGTAAGTAGCCTCCAAACCTAGGTCCCTCCAAATCCCATGTGTGTGTCTCTGAACTCTAATTATTGGGATCAGAGACCTGTGGTTCCCATCTGAAGGGATCAAAGATGTGTTCCACCACTCCTGGATCGAAGTCTTTCTCTATTTAGAGTTTGCCCTGCATCAAGCTGATCCTGAGCTCCGAGATCTGCCCTTTTCTGTCTCCAGTGTGCTGGGACCAAGGGTGTACTCTTCTTGAATGGTGGGACCAAGAGTGTGCACCCTCACCACTCCGCTCTGTATGACTCCAGAATACATAACACTACCAACTCTACGGTGCTCCCCCGTCTCTGCTGAAGTCAAATGCATGGGCCAACACCACAATTCTCTTGTATTTTACCTTAGCTCCACGTCTTCTCGACACCTGGAGGTCTGCAAAACCAGGCCGAGCGGCTGTATCCTCTATTCCACTCAGAGTGTTTCAGCCCTCCCTGCCACCTGCCTTTTTTTTTTTTTTTTTTTTTTTTAGTTAATAAATTTATTTGTTTGTTGCTTCAGGTTACATTCTTATCATATTGTCCTCTTTTCCCGCTTCCCAGCCCCACCCTCCCATGCTCTACCCCCTGACCCTTCCGTCTTGTTCCTCTGGGGTGGAGTGTCCCTGCCTAACAGTCTCTCACCACAGATCAAGAGTCATATGAGGGCCAAGAGCCTCTTCATTCACCGGGGGACTATGAGGCAGTACTGCCAGTGAAAGGTGTCTGTCTCCTTGCTACTGGGGGAATACTAAAAAAAGACCAACAAACACACAAGCCCACAAAAACAAAGAATATCAACAAAAAAAAAGAGAGGAAAAAGAGAAAAGGAAAAAGAAAAAATAAAAAAGGAGAAAGAAAAAGAAAAAGATAAAAAAAATGTTTATGTCCTTAGGTCATCTAAACAGCTGAGAACAGAAGGACTGAACATAAAAGGATTGTACTAACATTTTTAACCATTTTTTCCAGTTGGGTTCGGGCCCCAAATAGGTTTACTACAACCCAAATCAGCAGGAAGTCACTTTAAGAGAGCGACATCCCATGCCCAGAGGGTGGGGAGGGTGTTTCTCCGCCCTTCTTTTTGGTTATTTGAAGGATAACTGAAAACTCCGATATTTAGGGGAAGAGATTACAAGCTGATAAATGGTCCTGTTTAATAGGTTTTGGGGGTTAGCCCCAGGGACTTCCTACTTTTCCTTTTCTGTATCCTTCTTCCTCTCCTATGTAGGAGTGCATAGGCTTGAGAAAAATGAGATATAGACATAGCACAGGAAGGTCCAAGAAGAAGTGGCAGATTATTGAATATGCCCTTATACCTTTGTATATTGATACAAAATTAGTAGTTTATTTGGCTAAAGTGGTATTGACCATTGTTTATTGTGCAAAAATAAGATTGTATTGGATTACATCAGTATTGATCTGTGTATATTGATACAAAATTAAGATTATAGTTGGCCACAATGGTATTGACCCTTGTATATGGACGTAATATTAAGATTGTATTGGGCTACATAGGCATTGATCTTTGTATATTGATACATAAATAAGAGTATATTTAACCACAATTGAATAGATCTTTGTATATTGATACAAAATTAAAGGTAACGCTTCCTAATGGTATCATACCTAGAGATACTTAAAAATAAAATGTGAAGCTCTGGCCTCTTGATACCAACCGTCTAAAACTGTCTAGGATAATTAAGTAAAACAAACTCCTAGTCATGCAAACATGTCACTTTGTTAGCTACTATGACAGTCTACCACAGATATTCTCTAAACTACTCAGTAATCAAGTTGTTAAGAGACAAGCAACATTTGCTTATCTAAATACAAGAGATGGATAGGGCATCTTCAAAAACCCCAAGAGATCTGCAGAATATGGCATTCAAAGATGTTATCTTAAATTAAGATTTTCTTTTTTTTTGATATCAAGACATATCAGCTCCTGACAGCACCCCCTATTCTACTCCAAGTAGAAGATAAGCATCGAAGAATCTCCAGTGTGAGATGGTTGAATTAGTGGCAAGCCTATCTCTTGGCATGAAAAAACCCCAGGCTGCTTTTTTCTAATTATATAGTCTGTCTGAGATACCAGTAGAAGTTAGGAATATTAAGCACACTGTAAGTGTCTACTTCAAAATCAAACATAATAAAATGCCAGTCAGAGCGATTTTCTAAACTTCGATAAAGTGTGTTTGAGTAGACAATGTTGCCATACATGATATTATCACAAAGAAGATTGCTAGCAAAACTTCACATGGACTTTCATTTAATGTAACAAGATTATTGCCTCTTCTTTCACCTGCTTTTCTCAGATGACCAATACCACAAATCACAGTTGCCTTTCAAACGCTAGCTGAAATGTGTTTCTTTTCCCAGTTCAGTCTCTAACTGAGTCCCTTTGGCATTGTGGAGCCCAATGAAGCTTTATAATACACAGCTTTTAAAAACCTAAATATTTCCATAGAGGTTGCACTCCCACCAGCAATGAAGGAGTGTTCCCTTTTCTCCACAACCTCACCAGCATGTGCTGTCATTTGAGTTTTTGATCTTAGCTGTTCTGACAGGTGTGAGATGTAATCTCAGAGTTGTCTTGAATTGCATTTCGATTAAGGATGCTCAGCATTTCTTCAAGTGTCTCTCAAATCACAAGGAAGTTTCCTCATCTATGTTCATAGTAGCCTTATTTGTAATAGCTAGAAACTGGAAACAACCCAAATGTTCCTCAACCAAGGAATGGATAAAACAAAACAAAACAAAAAATGGTACACAATGGAATACTCGAAATCATGCAATTTGCAGTCAAATGGATGGAACTAGAGAAGCTCATCCTGAGTGAGCTAACCCAGACTCAGAAGGATGCACATGGCATCTATTCACTTATAGTCGGATTTTAGCCATATCGTGCAGGATAACTATACTACAGACAATGCACCAAAGGGAACAGGAACATAGACTTTGTTACCTGTCAATGAGACACTTTTCCCTAGTGATGCTGCCTTGTAGGCCCCCAGTGTATGAGGAGGCTCTTGGCCCTCATATGACTGCTGAACTGGGGTGGGGGACTGTTATGTAGGGACACTCCACTCCAGAGGAGTGGGATTGAAGGGATGGGGGTAGAGGGTGGGAGGCCAGGACTGGGAGGGGTGGAAAGAGGGTACTGAGATGGAGATGTAACCTGAAGTAATAAATCAATATTTTTTAAAAACCTAAATATTACTATCAGTGTCCTGATATGCAGAAATTCTATTTGGTATATGGGGAAAACTAAATTCATTGTTTCATTGCTGTCATTTTAAAAAAATTAAATGTCTCTCTGGGTTTATTTATAATTGATAGAATATAATTGTGGATAGAGACGACAGCATAGGCTTAGTGTTAAATTATAACATGAAACAAGAAATATTATGATTTAATATCATATCTTTATTTTCATTTTCATAGTATTTTTGGTTTCTTAAAATTTCTTTCAATAATTCAAATATCTAGGTTTTTCAACATTAAGATCTAGCCCATTCAGTTTTGTTGAAAGTTATGATGGGCCAATCATGTTCAATGCCAGAAGTCATCAAGTACAACAATCTTCTTTGAGATTCATCATCATTTTATGGACTTTGGTGACAGAAAAAAATGTAGCTAACTGATCTTTAAACACCTAGAACTCTCCTAAACTCATCCAAATCACATTTGCCTTTCAAGCTCTGGCTGAAATGGTCAGCATGTTCCTTCCCCCAACTCCAGACCAGAAGGCACATTTGTTTCCCAAGATTCCCTGCGCTCATGGAGACTGGCTCTGACCTCTTGACCCTATTATTGCAGGTTTCAGGGTCCGTGCTTTGGCCGCTTTGAAATAATCTTGATGGCTTTAGCCAACTCTGATTTCAGGGTGCTGTTGGTTACATTGATCCAGCTTTCACTTTGTTAAAAAGGTGAACAAAATAACTGCCTCTTAGAACCAAAAAGATGTTACATTTTTATGCTATTCAGATCTGACAATAACTTTATTATGTCAAAATATAATACTTACTAAGGGAAATAATTAATCTAGAAAACAATAATGATGGTAATGATCTAGAAAGTCACAAAGAAGGCATTTGTGTATAAAGTCTATTGGTTTTGTTGGAACAGAATTGGCTTTAGGTTTTCCATTTCAGTTATTTCTTTCCTCAGTTACTTCCTTATCTCTTTGTTTTGGCTACTTATTTTCCTTCAGCTGATTTTGAGAATTCATTCTGCTCCATCTCCTTCCATTGACAACATGTGCCTGAGTGAAATAATTCAGTTGTTTGGTTATAACACTATTTAAAACTTTAAATTTGCCATGTATCCAAAGCTGTTATCAGAAATGATCCAAAGAGAAATGGCCACAAATCTAAAGAATATTTCTCACCAGCTGTGACATTTCTCAGGATCACAAAGATGGTTCCTATTCTATTCCTGTTATCACTGACATTGTCTCCCATGCCTTTCTAAGCCCAAACATGTGCTCATTGAGGGAACCACATCACTTAGAACCACCTTCAAGAAAGCAGTTGTGAACCGGTCAGGAAGATAGGGGAAGTGTAAAAGCCATCAGCTCTTGATCTCTTCAGACACTTCCTTAGCTTTCAAGCCAGGGACATAATCCGGGAGAACTGTCAATCACTGGATAAGACAATGGTATGAAGATCCATCAATTTCTGCTTGACAAGGGTCTATCTGTAAAAATCTTGATTCAGGGGCTTCTTATGAGGCTGCAGAAAGGTAAAGATAGTGAGCACAAGAGGCTAGAGGAGTCCCCTCCTATTCTGTCTTCCCATTTCCTTTCCCAGGGATCTATTCCAAGCAAGCTTTCAGTACTTTTCATTGCATTCTAACATGTGTGTGTGTGTGTGTGTGTGTGTGTGTCCTGCAAAACCCTGCTTTTAAAACCTGTTTCAAATGGCATCACTTCTCATAGTCAAGCCTTCCACATCTTTAAAGACCAAATTAAGTTCAATGCCTTCCACTGATATCTTCAGACCAACAATCTCAGCTCACTCTGCTCTTAAAGTGACAGCCCTTCAATTGTATTCTACTGTAACTGCTGTATTGCTGTTGGCTACACTTTCTCCCATCTTGAAGGAGTGTCCCACAGGGGCAGACATCTGTGTATTCCTATCCCAGTTCCTTCAAATCCATAGTTTCCTTTGTGTGGATGAAGCAAAGGCCTTTGATATACTTTCGAAAACCAGTTCCTACAAATCTTCAGGTCACTGTCCACAAACTTGTGGAGTTAATTTGGCAGCCTGGATATTGCTTCTATTCTTATACTTTTGACTTCCCTCCCCATTCACCCTCTTGATCTGCTAACCAAGGGCAATTTGATGAAACCCAGCAACTTGCCGGAGGATTACACAACTCCATAAAGTATAATCAAAAATTCCCCTGCATGTTGTCTTAAACCTGTTCTCTGAGAATCTTGTGCCATCTGAAATTACACAATTGTTTATCGTCTTCACCTCTCTGCCATATGTCTGCTTCTGTGTTGGCCATTCTTGAAAATATATATTTAATATTAATTGAAAAGATGAACAAAAACATTTATTTCTGGGTCTGATTCTGGGGATTCTAAACTATAAGAGCTTGTCAAATAAGAAAACTATTTACTGTTTCCAAAAATTTATTTATAAAGATTTCACTTCATCATATGTTTAATGTTATAAAATAAACAGACAAACAAAAGGCAAATTTTGCATATAACTTTTATTTTGCAACATAAAAATTTACAGATAAAGCATCTTCCTTTCCACAGAAGATTTTTATTTAAGAAAGACAACAATATTTCTGGCTAATTCAGGGTGTTTCCTGGAAGTCAATCCAGTGTTCTAAGACTCTTGTCAACCTTTCAATGTGAGAATGTTTGAAGACTAATGAGTACATTCTTACTCAACATCACCTTTTGTTTCATTTTCACACGAAAGTTGGACCTCAGTCTCCTGGTGCTTAGTAATTATCATGGCTGTGTTTTGAAACTGAGTTTTGGCCTGGAAATGAATTTTTGTCAGTTCCTGATATAAAAATATTTGTCTGTCTCACTAAAATTGCCCTTTGTCCAAAAATGACATAATGATCACACAAAGTGTTTAAATCTTAAGCCATTGAAGTTGTGAACTAGTTGGTATTCAGTTAATTTATTAAATAAACACTGATTGAACAGTCTTCTAGATAGAAATAAATAAGATATAATAATATAAATGTATATGATTATAAGATCAGCTTACTTCAAGGGATCCAAATCTAAATAAAATATGCATTTATAAACAATTACTAAGGGACAATACTAAGAAGTCAGATTTTCCCATAGAAAAAAATGCTAATATGAAATAGTATCTGAGGTAGTTTCCGTATCCTCCAGAACTTCCTTCTCAATTGTTTGTACTCTTCAATAGCTTGTGCTTTGTTTTAGATTTTGCTTGAGTCGACCTACAAACCAACTATGTATCACATAATCAGTCACACAATTACAGTTCAGAGAACTAGAGTTAAAGAATTGTGTTAAACACACACACACACACACCACATTTCTTAAGAAACCCACAAAGAGAATAAACTGCCCTTCAAATATTCTGCTTGCTTTTCCTCTTTTATGATACATTTTGTCTTTATTCTATTTTCTCACAGAACAAGTCCTATCTATCAGCAAATCCTGCCACATCCTTTAAATAAAATTCAGAGTTTGAATGTATTTTACTATTTCTATTGTCACTGCAATCCATATTTGCCATTTGCTTGCCAGGACTGCAGAAGGCAGTAAGTCAGGCTTCCTTGGTTCTGCCTTTATTTTTGAACCTTAGCAAGCTCCTAGACCAGAGCAATCACTAAAGCCCAAGTGGGTTTTTGCACTCCACCACTGAAAAGTTTCTTATTTCAGTACCATACAAGCACTCACACGACCTCATGCATCTGCTCACTTGCTTCATTTCTTTCTCTTCTCACATTTCCAGACAACTTGAACTCGTTGTTCTTCCTGAAGATGCCATGTGTACTTAATTTAATCCCTGGGCAAGCTGAGGTGCAACAATCAAGCACATTCATCTATGTCTACCATATATTATTCAAAAAGAATATAAAGATGTAAAATTATTTTACATAGTGCACCAGACTATTTATTTAGGTGAACACGTACTTCTAGAACTCATTTATGGCATTGTACTCACGGTGTGCATCCCACTGTGAGTGAGTGGAAATCTAATAACCAGTCATACAAACACTAGTACACAGCACACTAAGTCTCCAGGTCGTAATATTTAAAGTTATTGCAGAAACTCACTAACAGAATCTTGAAGCCACAAGTCTTCCTTTGCTTTTGCTCCATAATCCTCATTATGTTGGCTATAGACTTGTCCTATGCCAAGGGCAATCTGAGACAACCTTGATTACAAGACTTGTTGGGCAGGAAGCTGCCCCTGCCTTTGTCTAGGCAACTACTAGATATGAGAATGGAGTATGTGATTGGCCCTCATGGTGAGCTTATGACCAAGATAAGAGAAAGCGTACACAATGGAAGAGAAGACATTACTGGTATTTATTTGCTCATAGAGAAATTTGGATGAGGCTAATTCTAAGGTATTCAGATTGTTTTTTTTTTCTTTTTTTCCCTCTTTATTTTTTATTTCTTCAAGTTACATCTCAATCGAATTCCACTCCCTACTCCCCCCTCCAGTCCCACCCTCCCACCTTCAACCCCCCATTCTCTTCCTTTTTTTTTTAAGTTTAAGGTATATCTTATTTCCCCAAACAGTTCCCCTTTTCAGTCCAACAAATGGTTCTTTCTCTTATAATAATAAATACAATACAAGACAACAGAGGTAATTAGGCCACAGTTATGAGGGTTATATAGCTTAGCGTACATTCCCAAAGTACAGTCCATATGTATTTGGTACTTGACTTTAACTTTCTACTATCTAACCATCTCCATGAGTTTAAAGTTCTATGTCTAACTCAACATTCAAACTAACTTGCAACACAATTTTAAAAGCACTTCTTAGATCTTAGATAACACTCTCTTGACTCCTAAACAACTCAAAATTTAATTATGAGACTCTAGCTATCTATTCTTCAACCACCTCAGAGACCTGAGAGGGATAAATATATCTGATTTTATAGGAAGTACAGGGCCTGCAGCTTCCAAAACTAAGAAATGACATACCAGTGGCTGCCTGGACAGTTCCTATTTTCTCTCCATACATTACAGCATCGATCTTCAGTCGTTTGGCACCATTTCTCTGACAGACATTGATTGTAGAGCAGGGGTTGTGAAGGACTTGCCTACTCTGTCTTGGCAGAGCCAGGCTGTCGACTTACCTGCTTCCAGGTTTTCTCCTTTTTGGACAGCATTCTGTCTACAGTTGGGGCAAGGTGCTTTTCCTACCAAGAGATAGGCTTGCGACTAATTCAATCATCTCCCACTGGAGATTCTTCGATGCTCATCTTCTACTTGGAGGAGAATAGGGGATGCTGTCAGGAGTTGATATGTCTTGATATAAAAAAATCTAAAGTTACGAAAACATCTTTGAATGCTATATTCTGCAGATCTCTTGAGGTTTTTTAAAAGGCCCTACCTATCTCTTATATTAGGGTAAGCAGATGTTGCTTGTCTCTTGCCGGTTTATTTCTGATTAGCTTAGAAAGTAACTATAATAGGCTGACATAGTACGTAACTGAAAGACCAGCTTGCATAACCATTAGTTTGCATTTCTTAATTATCCTAAACAGTTTATGACAATTAGTAGTAAAAGGCCGAAACATCACATTTCATTTTTTTCTTTACCTCCTAACCCTTCCATCCCATTTCTCTGGGGTGGGGTGTCCTTATATAACAGGCCCTCATCTCATTTGAGAGGTCGTATGAGGGCCAAGAGCCTCTTCATTCATTGGGGATCTATGAAGCAGTACCATCAGTGAAAAGTGTCTCGTTGCCCGGGAGAGAGAACTACTAAACAAACAAACCAATAAGCATGCAATAGATAAAAAAGACTAAAAAATAGAAAAATATAACTAATATATAAAAAATAAATAAAGAATAAAAATTAAAAATAAGAAGTCTATGTCCAAGTTCCCTTTGGTGTGTTAGTTGTAGTATCGATACCTTCTACTATATAGCTAAAATCCTACTATAAGTGAATAGATGCCATATGTGTCCTTCTGAGTCTGGGTTAGTTCACTCACGATGAGCTTTTCTAGTTCCATCCATTTGGCTTCAAATTGCATAATTTCATTGTTCCTGATAGCTGAATAATATTCCATTGTATAGATGTACCACAGTTTTTTGACCCATTCTTCGGTTGAGGGACATCTGGGTTGTTTCCAGTTTCTAGCTATTACAAATAAGGCTGCTATAAACATAGATGAGGAAACTTCCTTATGATTCCATGAAGAGGCATTTGGGTGTATACCCAGAAGTGGTATGGCTGGGTCCTGAGGCAGAGCTATTCCAAGTTTTTTAAGATATCGCCAGACTGACCTCCATAGTGGTTGCACAAGCCTGCATTCCCACCAGCAATGGAGTAGGGTACCCCTTTCTCCACATCCTTGCCAGCATGTGCTGTCATTTGAGTTTTTGATCTTAGCCATTCTGACATGTGTGAGATGGAATCTCAGAGTCATCTTGAGTTGCATTTCTCTGATGATTAAGGATGTTGAGCATTTCTTCAAGTGTCTCTCAGCCATTAGGGATTCCTCCTTTGTGAATTCTCTATTTAGCTCTGTCCCCCATTTTTTGATTGGATTATTTGGTTTCTTGGCATTTAATTTCTTGAGTTCGTTGTAGATTTTGGATATTAGCCCTCTGTCAGATGTGGGGTTGGTGAAGATTTTCTCCCAGTCTGTAGGCTGCCGTTTTGTTCAAATGACAGTGTCTTTTGCCTTACAGAAGCTTTTCAGTTTCATGAGGTCCCATTTATTGATTGTTTATCTCAAGTCCTGAGCTGTTGGTGTTCTGTTCAGGAAGTTGTCGCCTGTGCCAATTAGTTAGAGGGTTTCTCCCACTTTTTCTTCTAGTAGATTTAGTGTGACCGGCCTTATGTTAAGGTCTTTGATCCACTTGGACTTAAGTTTTGTACAAGGTGATAAACATGGGCCTAACTTCATTCTTTTACAAATGGACATCCAGTTGGACCAGCACCATTTGTTGAAGATGCTGTCCTTCTTCAAATGTGCCATTTTGGCTTCTTTGTCAAAAATTAGGTGGCCATAAGTGTGTGGGTCTATTTCTGGATCTTCAATTCGATTCTTTTGATCTACTGGTCTGTTTCTATACTAATACCATGCTGTTTTTACAACTATTGCTCTGTAGTACAGCTTGAAATCTGGGATGGTAATGCCTCCAGATGTTTTTTTTTTTTTTTTTATTGTACAGGATTGATTTAGCTATTCTGGGCTTCTTGTTGTTCCATATGAAATTGAGACTAGCTCTTTCCAAGTCTATAAAATATTGTGTTGGTATTTTGATAGGAATTGCATTGAATCTATATATTGCTTTTGGTAGGATGGCCATTTTTATAATGTTGATCCTACCTATCCATGAGCATGGGAGATCTTTCCATCTTCTAAAGGCCTCTTCCATTTCTTTCTTCAAGGGCTTGAAGTTCTTGTTGTACAGGTCCTTTACTTGCTTGGTCAGAGTTACCCCCAGGTATTTTATGTTGTTTGTGGCTATTGTGAAGGGGGTTGTTTCCCTTATTTCTTCCTCAGCCCATTTGTTTGTTGTATAAAGAAGGGCTTCTGATTTTTTTGAATTAATTTTGTATCCAGCCACTTTGCTGAAGGTGTTTATCAGCTGTAAGAGTTCTCTGGTGGAATTTTTGGGGTCGCTTATGTATACTATCATATCATCTGCAAATAGGGATAATTTGACTTCTTCGTTTCTGATGTTTATCCCCTTGATGTTCTTTAGTTGTCTTATTGCTCTGGCAAGAACTTCAAGTACTATATTGAAGAGACATGGTGAAAGTGGACATCCTTGCCTTGTCCCTGAGTTCAGAGGAAATGCTTCAAGTTTCTCTCCATTTATTTTGATATTGGCCACTGGCCTGCTGTATGTTGCCTTTATTATTTCTAGGTACGGCCCTTGTATGCCCGTTCTCTCCAGAATTTGTAGCATGAAGGGGTGTTGGAATTTGCCAAATGCTTTTTCTGCATCTAGCGAGATTATCATGTTTTTTTTCTTTCATCTTGTTTATATGGTGAATGACATTGATAGACTTTCATATGTTGAACCATCCCTGCATTCCTGGGATGAAGCCTACTTGATCATGATGTATGATACTTTTGATGTGTTCTTGAATTCGGTTTGCTAGTATTTTATTAAGTATTTTTGCATCTATGTTCATGAGGGAGATTGGTCTGAAGTTCTCTTTCTTTGTTGGGTCTTTGTGTGGTTTAGGAATCAGGGTGATTGTGGCCTTGTAGAATGAGTTTGGCAATGTTCTTTCAGATTCTATTTGGTGAAAGAGTTTGAAAAGTATTGGTGTTAGCTCCTCTTTGAAGGTCCGGTAGAATTCCGTGCTAAAGCCATCTGGCCCTGGGCTTTTTTTGGTTGGGAGATTTTTAATGACTGTTTCTATTTCCTTAGGGGTTATAAGGCTGTTTAATCTGTTTATGTGATCTTGATTTAGCTTCGGTAGGTGGAATCTATCAAGAAAATTGTCCATTTCACTTAAGTTTTCAAATTTGGTGGAGTATAGATTTTTAAAGTAGGATCCAAATATTCTCTGGATTTCCTCAATGTCTGTTGTTATGTCTCCCTTTTCATTTCTGATTTTGTTGATTTGTGTTTTCTCCCTCTGTCTTCTAGTTAATTTGGCTAAGGGTCTGTCTATTTTGTTGATTTTTCTCGAAGAACCAACTCCTGCTTTCATTGATTCTTATATTAGGATAAGCAGATGTTGCTTGTCTCTTAGCAGCTTTATTTCTGATTAGCTTAGAAAATAACTATAATAGACTGTCATAGTACCTAATACAATGACCAGCTTGCATGACAGTTAGTTTGCATTTCTTAATTATCCTAAACAGTTTATGACAATTAGAACAAAAGGCCGAAACTTCACATTTCATTTTTTTCTTTACTCCCTAACCCTTCATCCTGAGTGAGCTAACCCAGTCTCAGAAGGATGCATATGGCATCTATTCACTTATAGTAGGATTTTAGCTATATAGTAGAGGATATCTATACTACAACTAACACACCAAAGGGAACATGGACATAGACTTTTTTTTCTATTTTTTTATCCTTTTTTATCTGTTTGTCTGCTTATTTGTTTGTTTTTTTTTTAGTTCTCTCTCCCGAGCAATGAGACATTTTTCACTGGTGGTACTGCCTCGTAGACCCGCAATGAATGAGGAGGCTCTTGACCCTCATAGGACCTCTGAACTGAGATGAGGGACTGTTATATAGAGACACCCCACCTCAGACTTGTTTTTTTAACATCAGTTTACCTTTCTCGCACAGATAAATGTATTTCTGCAGTTTTGTTTTATTCAACAGTAATCAAATATTTCTTAAGTACTGTCATTTGCTAATCTTATTTTAGGTTCTGGGGAAATACAAAAAAAAATGAGCAAAATGGTCCTTAATTGCTGCCCCTAAGAAACTGAAACAAAATAAAATGAAAACTATTTTCTCCAAAGTTCAGCTTATCTCTGATAACCTTTCCTGATTTGAGAACTGAATTTTCTTCTGTTTAAATAATTTATTAAACTGTCCTTGTGGTGCTCCTCTGCTGAGTTAATTTATAACAGGAAAGAAGGCGGTAACATAGCTCCTGTCAAACCCCCAAGTACATGGAAGTCTCTGAAGAAATCTGATGAGGAATACTTTTTTACCTAAACTATATCTAATTAGAACCACTAAAAATGAGCAAATAATTGTTCTTTTGTGCATCCCATTAAACTTCTCAAAATAATAACATATGTAAAAGCAGAAAGAATTAAATATTAAGAGAATCAATGAAATTTCAGAAATACGGCTACCTACAAGATAGCCTTTCAAAGCCAGGTTATTTTTTCCTACACATAACAATAATGAACTTAGACATAAATAATGGGAACACTCATAAAGCCAATATTATCCAATACTTAAAATTCTTAACAATGGTCTCTGCATGAAATACACAAAAGCTATTTGGAAAAAAATCCATAAACTTGGTGCAAACCATCAAATTAGACATCAGTTAAAAAGGCTGTGTCATACTCCTGGATAGAAAGATGAAATATTGCAAATATATCAGCTGCTCACACAGTAACACCAAAGCTTAATGGAATGCCACTCAAAATCTTCATGTGCTACATTTTTGGACAACATAAAATGGTTCTAAAATTAATTTTCAAAAAATAGAAAGGGACTTTAATAATGGAAGTTGGCAGATGGGCTTTTTTTCCCCAACTACTTGGCATGTTTTATAAGGAAAATAGTTAGATATGGTAGATTTTATCCAAGAGTAGCTATTTATATCACACCAAAGAAATGATAGCCCCAAATCAGAGCTTCCATTCAAGTTTTTTTTTCCATTTCATTAATTTATTTATTACATCCTGGTCTCAGCTTTCCCCCCTTACTCCTCTCCTTGAAATACCTACCACTCACCTCACCTCACCTCACCTCCCCCCTCAACCCTTCTCCCTTTCTCCTCAGAGTAGTGGAGCCTTCCCATGGATATCAGCCTGCCTTGGGATATCAAGTAGGGGTAGAACAAGGCATATCTTCTCCTGTTGAGGCTAGACAAGGTAGCTCAGTTAGAGAAAAGGGATCCAAAGGCAGGTAACAGAGTCAGAGACAGTACCTACCCCAGTTGTTAGGGGATCTACATGAGAACCAAGTTGCATATCTGTTACATATGTGTAGGAGGCATACATAGGTCTGTCCCATCCATGCTCCCTGGTTGGTGTTTCAGTCTATGTGAGCCCCTATGGACCCACGTTAGGTGATTCTGCAGGTCTTCTTGTGGTGTTCTTGACTTCTCTGGCTCCTTCAATCTTTCATCCCCATCTTCCACAAAATTCCCTGCGCTCCACCTAATGTTTCGCTGTGGGTCTCTGCATCTGTTTTCCTCAGCTGCTGGGTGAAATCTCTCTGGAGGACAGTATGCTAGGTTCCTGTCTGCAAGTATAACAGAATATTATTAATAGTGTCAGGGGTTGGCTCTCTATCATGGAATGCATCTCAGATTGGGCTAGTCATTGGTTGGCCATTCCCTCAATTTCTGCTCTGTATTTATCCCCACGCCCCTTATAGGCAGGACAAATTATGGGTCAAAGGTTTTGTGGGTGGGTTATTGGCCCTATCCCTTCATTGGAAGTCTTACCTTGTTACAGAAGGTGGTTATTTCAGGTTCCATATGCCCTGTTGCTAGGAGTCTTAGGTGGGGTCACTCTTATAGATTCCTGGGAGTTTCCCTTATCCTAGGTTTCTGGCTCTTCCCCCTCCACTGATTTCAGTTCTCTGTCCCAGTCTCTCCCTGAGTCCTCTCCACACTTGATACCTCCTATTCTCCCTCTCCAACTCATCTCCCACCCAATTTCCTCCCTCCAGAAACATAAATAAACCTGCACGCTTACAGATACTTGAGTTTTGATAAGGAAACCAAAACCATACAATGGAAACTAGAAAGCATAATCAACAAATGTTGCTGGTGCAAATGGATGTCTGCATGTAGAAGAATGAAAATAGGCCCATATTTATCACCTTGCACAAAAGTCAAGTACAAGTGGATTAAAATCTTCAACACAAAACTGGATACACTAAATCTAATAGAAGAAAAAGTAAGGAATAGCCTTGAACACATTGACACAGGAGACAACTTCCTGAACAGAACACTAACAGCTCAGGCACTAAGATCAACAATTAATAAATGAGATCTCGTGAAAGTGGAAAGTTTTATAAGACAAAACACACCATCAATAGGACAAAACAGCAGTCTACAGAATGGGTAAATATCTTCGCCAACTCTACATCCAAAGAGACTGATATCCAAAATATATAAAAACTCAAGAAATTAAACACCAACAAACCAAATAACCCAATTAAAAAACAGAGTACAAAACTAAACAGAAAATTCTCAACAGAGGAATCTCTAATGGCTGAGAAGCACTTAAAGAAATGTTCAAAGTCCTTAGTCATCAGAGAAATGCAAATCAAAATGACTCTGAGATTCCATCTTACAACCATTAGAATTGCTAATATAAAAAATTTAACTGACACCACATGCTGGCGAAGATGTGGAGAAAGAGGAACACTCTTCCCTTGCTCCTGAGAGTGCAAACTTGTACAATTACTTTAGCAACCAATCTAGTGGTTTCTCAGAAAATTGGGAATAGTTCTACCTCAGGACCCATACTACCTCTGGGCATATACCTCCAAAATGCTCCACCGTACCACAAGGACACTTGGTTAACTATGTTCATATCAGTTTTATTCATAATAGCCAATAACTGGAAACAAACTAGATGTCTCTCAACTGAAGAATGGATAAAGAAAATTTGGTACATTTACACAATGGAATACTACCCAGCTATTAAAAATAAGGACATCATGAAATTTGCAGGCAAATGGATGGAACTAGAAAATGTCCTCAATGAGTTAACCCAGAACCAGAAATATACACACAGTATGTACTCATTTATAAGTGGATATTAGCCATAAAGTACAGGATAACCATGCGACAATCCACAGACCCAAAGAAGCTAAGTAACAAGGAGGGCCCAAAGGAAAATGCTTACGCCTCACTCATTAAAATTTCAATCCATTTTAGTGTAAAGTTGAATGCTTGTCAACCATTTTGAAAAATAAGAAAAATAAGCTTCAAACATTTTTTAAAACTAAAATCAGATTTATGAATTCTGAATTTGAATTATCTAACTAAATTCTAGCTGGAACAAGGACATATGTAAATTTATGAAGATTGCTAATGTAAAAACATTCGCAAGGGGAAGCCTGATAGGATTGAGTGACACCCAACAGGGTCTGCTGTGTAAACCTGGATAACATCGATCTTGTTATCCTCCTCCTTCAGCCTCAGTCTTCCAGTGCGGGGATCATGGATGTGTATTACCATACCTGACTTAACTTTGCTTCCATAATCAGTAACAATGGAATACTGAAGAAATATTTAAAAATTTTTGGAAAAATAATTAATATTCTCTTGAGATTTCTTGAAATAACCCCATTATAAGGGCATACAAGTATTAGAATCATGAAAGGAAAGTTATTTATCATTATATTTATGATATTAGACTCATCAAAGCAATACACCCTCATATATTGTACCACTGTACATCTCACCAAGCTTTAGCAATTCATAAACAAATATTAACATCCAACAATAATGTACAAATTTTAGCAAGAGGAAAGTCATGTCATTAAATAAG
This sequence comes from Lophiomys imhausi, assembly GCA_907164525.1. Lineage (NCBI taxonomy): Eukaryota > Metazoa > Chordata > Mammalia > Rodentia > Muridae > Lophiomys > Lophiomys imhausi. Next base: position 8,562,129 of record CAJQZJ010032066.1, on the reverse strand, counting down.
AACTATGTACACCATAGCTGAAAGGCACAAGACTGGCAAATGAGCCAATAAACATAAAAAGAAACTAAAACAAGGTGGCATGACTTTCCATCATTTGGTTTGGAAAACTCTACAGACAGTGACGGCATGGGGCATCTGCATCTGCATCTGCACGCTCTAGTTAGCATGCCTTCTAAACTTCTAGGAAGCAGCTACACCCACACCCCACATCCAATAGTGCACATTGTGTTCTTTCTGCACAAGGCTCCTGGATGACAGACACATAGAGCTTGCTGACATTCAGGTCTCACTCGTTTGTCCTCACAAGGATCCCTGAGGAGTGCTGTCATAATTTTATTTTAAAAAAAAAAGGATGTTGTTTTCTTCACATAAAATTTAAACTAGGAATTGCTGGATCCAAATATATGTCAAGCATTCTTTTACCATGATATATTATTTATAGGGACTTTTCCTAAATTATCTTAGTGATATAAAGGCACAAGTTGCATATATCGGCATTTGATTAAAACAGCATTTACATTGACTCCCATATCACTTTTTCTATACTTACTGTTCATTGATGGTTGGATTCTAGCAACCTATGAGATGTCCAGCTAGATCAAAGATTTCTGTGGACCAACTCAGGAAAGGATTTTGCTGAGTAGGTGACACTTTTATCAATGCCATAACCATGTCCACAATTTAACTAAACAACAGTGGTAGTGCCACATTCATAATTTTAATTAGTAAAAAGATGGATATTGAAAATAATTAATGGGTTCCATTTGAAGACAAGGGATACAGCAGTGAGCTAAGACAAGTTCTTGCTTTCAAGAATATTTTATATTTTAAAAACTAATAGTAGAAGATAAATCCTTGGAGTAATGCCTTTCATTCCATTTATTCTTTCTTCCTTAAGTGGGAGATGCAATACTTCTTGCTGAGGTGACTGTTAGCTGGCTTAGACTCTTTACAGAAACATTTACACGACAGGCTCAAAGTTCAGCAAAGTATTTCTCTTCAGGTATACTTCTGATTACTATTGCAAAAATATTCATAACAGTTTAATTTTACTAAACCAGACATGCATATTTTATTTTTATGTATTTTTATTTGTTCTTCTCTCATACATTACACTCCAAAGGATGCCTCCTCTCCATCCACTTCTGCCAGTCTCCCCCAGATCCAGTCCCCCTCTGTTTCCCTTCAGAACAGAGCAGGCCTCCCAGGGACATCAACCAAACATGCCATAATAAGTTACAATAAGACTGGGCACAACCCTCATGTCCACAAGACTGGATGAGGCAATTCAGTAGCAGGAAGAGGAAAGAAAGAAGGAAGGAAGGGAGGGAGGGAGGAAGAAAGGAAGGGAGGGAGGGAAGAAAGAAGGAAGGGAGGGAGGAAGGGAGGGAGGGAGGGAGGGAGGGAGGAAGGAAGGAAGGAAGGAAGGAAGGAAGGAAGGAAGGAGAAAAAAGTCAATGAAATGATCTGTGATGATATTCTGCTATACTCATAGATCAGAGCTTAGTCCAGTTTTCATCTGAAAGGCTTCATCCAGAAACTGATGGGAGCAGATGCAGAGACCCACAGACAACCATTAGGTGGAGCTCAGGGAACCAAGCCGAAGAGGAGGAGAAAAGATTGTAGAAACCAGAGGGGTCAAGGACAACAGAGCACATCCCATAGAATCAACTAAGCAAAGCTCATAAGGACTCACAGAACCTGAAGTGGCAATCACAAAGCCCACATGGGTCTCCCTCCACCAGGTCCTCAGCATATATATTATGGTTGTTAGCTTGGTATTTTTGTAGGACTCCTAACAGTTGGAGTGGAGTTATCTCTGACTCTTTTACCTCTCTGGGTCTGTGGATGGTGGATGATTATCCTTTACTCAATAGCTAATATATACTTACAAGTGAGTACATATCATGTTTGTCTTTCTGGGTTTGGGTTGTCTCACTCAGGATGATTATTTTTTCTAGTTCCATCTATTTACTTCAAATTTCACAATGTCATTTTTTAAAGTATCTGAGTAATACTTTGTTGTGTAAATGTACCACATTTTCTTTATCTATTTTATGGTTGAGAGATATCTAGGTTATTTACAGTTCTGGCTGTTAGGAATAAATCTGCTAAGCAGATTGTCCTTGTGTAGGATGGAGTGATCTTTGGACATATGCCCTAGAGTGATATAGCTGGATATTGAGGTAGATGAATTCTTAATTTTCTGAGGAATCAACATATTGATTTCCAAAGTGGCCGTCCAAGTTTGCACTCACACCAGCAATGGAGGAGTGTTCCTCTTGCTTCACATCCTCATCAGTATGAGATGTCACTTTTGTTTTTGATCTTAGCCATTCTGACCAGGTGTAAGTTTTTATTTGCATTATCCTGATGGTGAAGGAGGCTGAATATAAGTGTTTCTCAACCATTTGAGATTCTTTGAGGAGAATTCTAAGTTTATTTCTGTGCTCCAGAACTAAATTGGATTATTTGGTTTGTTGATGTCCAGTTTCTTGAGTTTTTATATATTTTTAATATTATCTCTCGGCCAGATGTGGAGTTAGTGAAAATCCTTTCCCATTCTGTAGGTTGCCATTTTATCCTACTGATGGTATCAATTGCCTTACAGGAGTTTTTCAATTTCATGACGACCCATTTATTAATTTTTGATCTTAATGCTATTGGTGTTCTATTTAGGAAGTTGTCTCCTGTGCCAATGTATTGAAGGCTATTTCCCATTTTCTCTTCTATCAGGTTAAATATATCTGGCTTTATATTGAGCTTTGAGCCACTTGGACTTGAGTTTGGTGCAGGGTGATGGATATGGGTCTATTTGCATTCTTCTCATTCTTCTACAAGTACACATACAGTTAGACCAGCACCATTTGCTGAAGATGCTTTCTTTTTTCCCAGTGTGCATTTCTGACTCCTTTATTAAAAATCAGGTGTCCATAGGCATGTGGATTTAGGGCTGAGTCTTCTATTTGATTCCTTTGATAAACTTGTCTGTTTTTATGCTAGTAATATGTGGTTTTTATTACTTTTCTCTGTAGTATGGCTTGAAATCAGGGAAGGTGATACTTCCAGAAATTATTTTATTGTACAGGATTATCCTGGGGTTTTTTGTTTGTTTGTTTTTCCATATGAAGTTGAATATTATCTTTTCAAGGTCTCTAAGGATTGTGTTGAAATATTGATGTTGATTGCATTGAATCTGTAGATTACTTTTGGTAAGATGGCCATTTTTACTATGTTAATCCTACCAATCAATGAGCATGGGAGATCTTTCCATCTTCTGATATTTTTTTGTATTTTTTTTCTTGAAAGACTTGAAGTTATTGTCATATAAGTCTTTCACTTACTTGGTTAGAGTTACACCAAAATATTGTATATTATATGTGGCTATTGTGAAGGGTGATGTTTACCTGATTTATTTCTCAGTCCATTTGTCATTTGTATATAGGAGAGCTACTGATTTGTTTTTTCAATTAATCTTTTATCTAGTCACATTGTTGAAGGTGTTTATCAGCTGTAGGAGTTCTCTAGTAGAATTTTTGGGGTCACTTATGCATACTATTATGTCATCTACAAATAATCATATTTTGATTTCTTCCTTTCCAATTTGTATCACCTTGATCTCTTTCAGTTGTCTTCTTGCTCCAGCTAAAACTTAAAGTACTACATTGAATAGATAGGAAGAGAAAGTCTAGCCCTTTCTTGTTCCTGATTTAATGGAATTGCTTCAAGTTTCTCTCCATTTAATTTGATGTTGGTTATCGACTTCGTGTATATTGCCTTTATTATGTTTAGGTACGTGCCTTTTATGCCTAATCTTTTAAAAACTTTTATCATGTGTTTGATTTTGTCAAAAGCTGTTTCAGCCTCTGATGAGATGATCATGTGGGATTTTTTTCCTTTCAGAATATTTATGTGGTAGATTACATTGACTAATTTTCCTGTGTTGAACCATCCCTGCATCTCTGGGATGAAACCTAATTGATCATAGTGGATGATCTTTTTGATGTGTTCTTGGAGTCAGTTTGGGAGTATTGTATTATTTTTTCATCTATGTTCATGAGAGAAATTTGTCTGTAATACTCTTTCTTAGATGAACCTTTGTGTGACTTGGATATCAGGGTGATTGATGCCTCATACAGTAAATTTGGCAATGTTCCTTCTGTTTCTCTTTTGTGAAATAATTTGAGTATTGGTATTAGCTCTTATTTGAAAGTCTGGCAGAATTCTGCAGTAAAACTCTCTGAACCTGGCCTTTATTTGTTTGGGAGAATTTTGATGACTACTTCTTGTAAAAAAAAAATAATAATAATTAAATTATGTTGGGCGCCATTTGTAGAGAAATAATTAATTAAATTGTTTAACCAGTATTTATATTATCATTAGTTGTTTTGGGGGCTGTTAATCTTTCAGCAGCCATTATAAATGAGTACTCACAGATACAATGTTGATCTTAACAAGCCTAGGCCTGGATCGAGCAATCTTGACCCATCTAAACTAGCTCATAATTCTATTAACTAAATATGACCCCATATATACATATGTTCCCTTGGACTGCCATTCTCCATGATATGCTGATGTTCCTGGCCGTGTGGAATGAGGTTCTTTTTTTCTATCCCATGGCGTGTGCCTCCTTCTTCCTGTTCCTGCCTGGAATGCTTTAATCCTCTGCCTAAAACGCAGGCTTCCTGTTCTAATCTCAGGAAGTCCCACCTTTCTCTGTCTTTGCCCAGTCTCAGGCCTCAGCATTTATTTAACCAATCAGAGTCAATTAAAATAACAGACAGGAAGCAGGACCAATTAACATTTAGAATGCTTAACACTGCCCCATCAGCTTCTATTTCCTTAGGTGTTATAGGCCTACTTAAATTGTTTATCTGATATTGATTTAACTTTGGTAAGTGGTATATATAAAGAAAATTGCCTGTTTCTTTTAGATTTTCCTATTTTGTGGAATGCAGGTTTTTAAAATATGACCTAATGATTCTTTGAATTATTGGTGGATTTTTCCCTTGAATGAGCATGAAGTGTTCTCATGTTATGATTTCTCTTTTGTTATGTCCCCCTTTTCATTTCTGATTTTGTTAATTTTAATATTCTGTCTCTGACTTTTATTTAGTTTAGATAAAGATTTATCTATCTTGTTGATTTTCTCAAAATACCAACTTTGTTTCATTGATTCTTTGTATTGTTCTGTTCTTTGTTTCAATGTTATTGATTTCAGCCCTCAGTTTAATTACTTCCTTCAGTCTACTTCTTTTTGGTATGTGTGCTTCTTTTTTTTTTCCTAGAGCTTTCAGGTGTGCAGTTAAGTTGCTACGATGTGTCCTCTCTCTGGTTTCTTTATGTGGACACTTAGTGCTATGAAATTTCCTCTTAGCACCACTTTCATTGTGTCCCATAACTTTGAGTATGTTGTACATTGATTTCCACTGAGTTCTAGAAAGTCTTTAATTTCTTTCTTTATTTCTGTCTTGACCCAGTAGTCATTCAAGAGAGTTTCCAACAGATTTTAGGCTTTCTGTTTTTTCTATTGTTGAAGTCCAGCTTTAATCTGTGGTGTTCTGATAGGTTCCAGGGGGTTGTTTCAATTATCTTATATTTGCTCATACTTGCTTTGTGATCAAGCATATGATCAGTTTTGGGGAAAGTTCATGAAGTGCTGAGAAGAAGTGTAGAAAAAAATGGCTAATTAACTTATTAATCAGTATTTATATTATTGTTAATTGGCCCACATCTGTTAATCCTTAACTTTCCATTATAAATGAGCATAGAGACACCATGTGGATTTTAACAAACCTTGGCCTGAATTGAGCAATCTTGGCCCATCTAAACTAGTTCTTAATTCTATTGCCAAAATATGACCCCATATATACATACGTCCCCTTGGACTGCTATTCTCCATGCTATGCCCATGTTCCTGGCCATGTGGAATGAGGTTCTTTTTTCTAATCCATGGCACGTGTCCTCCTTCTTCCTGCTTCTGGCTGGAATGCATTAATCCTCTATGTAAAATGCAGGGTTCCTGTTCTAATCTCAGGAAGTCCCACCTTTCTCTGTCTTTGCCCAATCTCAGGCCTCAGTATTTTATTTAACCAATCAGAGACAATGTAAGTAACAGACAGCAAGCAGGACGAATTAATTAACATTTACAATGCTTAATACCACCTCATCAAAGAAGCATATTCTTTTGTGTTCAGATGAAATGTTCTGCAGGTATCTGTTAGATCTATTTGGTTCATAACATCTGCTAGCTCCATACTACTCCATTTAATTTTTGTCTGGGTGACTTGTCCATTGGTGAGAGTCGGGTATTGAAGTTTTACTCTGTTAATGTGTAAGAGTAAATGTGTGATTTAAGTTTTAGTAATGTTTCTTTTACAAACATGGATGCACTTGGGTTTGTGGCATAGATGTTACAACTTGAACTATCTTATTGGTGGATTTTTCCCTTGAATGTGTATGAAGTGTCCTTCCCTGAGTCTTTTGATTAATTTTGGTTTGAAGTTTGTTGTGTTGGATATTAGAATGACTATACCACCTTGTTGCTTAAGTCTATTTGCTTGGAAAATATCTTGCAACCTTTTATTCTAAGGTAATAGCTATCTTTGCTATTGAGGTATGTTTCTTGTATGCTGCAGAGGATGGATCCTATTTTCGAATGCTTCTTTGCTAGTATGTGTCTTTTTTATTGGGATGTTGAGTCTACTGACATTGAGAGATATCAATAACCAATGATTGTTGATTCCTGTTATTTTGGTGCTGGTGGTAATCTGTATGTGTGTACTTCCCTTCTTTTGGTTTTGCTGGCTCAAGAATATTTGTTTCCTTTGTTATCATGGGTGTAACTAACCTTCTTGTGTTAGAGTTTCTTTCTAGAATCTTCTATATGGTTTCATTTGTAGACAGATAGTGTTTAAATTTGAATTTATCATGGAATATCTTATTTTCTCCATCTTACCTGGTATTGTTATCTGAGCTGGCCTGAGTGGTCTCTTAGAGTCTGAAGGACATACGTCCAGGCCATTCTGAGTTTTAGTATCTCCATTGAGCATTCAGATATAATTCTAATAGGTCTGTCTTCACATGTTACTTGATTTTTTTTTCTCTTATAGCTTTTCATATTCTTTTTGTTGTTGTTTTCTTTATGTTTAGGGTTTGTTTTACTTTTCCTTGCTTTCTTTAAGTGATTTATTCACTTCCTCTTTAAGGACCTCTATCATATTCATAAAGTTGGTCTTGAGGTCTTTTTCTTGTGCTGTAGCTGCATTGGAATTTTCAGGGATTGCTGTAGTGGGATAGCTGGGCTCCAGGGTTGACATATTTCTCTGGCTTTTGTTGATTATATTCTTATGCTGGTATCTAGGCATCTGAGTTTAGAATGATAATAGGTCTAGGTGCCAATTACTGAGTTTGTCCTTGTTGGATGGGTGGTTTTTTTTTTCCTTGATTTATGTTTCTTCTCGTGTCTTCTGATCTGTGTGGCCTGAAGTTCTTGTAGTTGTTGCATAGCCTTTGGTACAACACACAGTCTCCTCTTGAGTTAGGGGGCTGGACTTTTGTTGGCTAGTATGGCCTTTGATCCTGGAGTTGGCCTTTGTTCCACCTTAGTTGGGCCCAGAAGAATGGGAGGGGAGGGAGGATTGGGGTTAGTGTGTAGAGAGGGCATGGAAAGAGTATAAGATGTCTGTGGGTGGGCAGACTATCTGGAATTCCAGCAGCAGGTGTAATCTCTGGCCCACCAGTGAGTTTCTGCCTGAGTTTGCCTATCTGTTTTTCTGGATGATGTGACTTGCACCAGAGTACAAGATGTCTGCCCAAGAGCAGCATGTACATTTTTATACCCAGTCTTATACTAAAGGCATGATTCAGTACTAGAGACATACTTTATTTATTCAACAAGTGGTTTTGAGTGCCTACTATTTGCTAAGCTCTGTTACAGGTGCTATGAAGAGAGGGGATAGAAAAACAGACAAAAGTTCTCCCCTAATGTACAGGTACCTTATTTATATAATGAATAAATAAATGAACAAAATATAGAGAATTTTAGTGTAATCATGTATAAATGACTTAAGGAGTAAAAGCTCAAAAACAAATGAAAAAAGGAAATATTGGGTCAGGACATGAAAATTTAGATTGGGCATATTACTAATATTTTACTAGATGATGATAAGGTGACATGAAAGTGTGAATAGTCCTAAAAGTTTTCTGAAGGAATGATATGTTAGCAGAGAAAATTAAAAGATCCTGAGGTATAATCATTCTTGATAGTTCAAGGTGTAGAAAGGAGACAATGTAGAAGTGGTAGGACACAGGAAGAAGGGTTCAAGGGGAAAAGGTATCCCAGAGATTCTAGGGCCCACATGTAGGATGCAGGCAGCCAGACTATGGCCACTGAGAATGATAAGACATTATTACTGTGTTTTGAGAACAGGCATGACTTGGTTAAATTTTTTGATTGTGTTTGTCCTGGCTAATTGTCATAATAGAATGTAAGTATATGACATAGTAGCAGCAGGGAGACTAGTTGAAATATAGGAACAACCATAGCAAGAGCTTCAGGAGTATGAGAGAAAACAGTCAGGTCTGGCCACATGGTACCCAATTGTCTATTACAAAACATTTCAAATGCAGAAAGTGTGTGACAGTTATTTAATGAACCCACGAAGACCCACATCCTCCAACACATTGGTACTGCTGAAACAGTTCATTTATCATATTGCATATCCATTTACCTTGTTTCATTCATCCCTCCACCAATTCTAAAGTTTCTAATGAATATCAAAATAAATTGCTGACATTTGTACCTGTCCACCAAAATAACTATCAACTATATCTCAATATATTTATAGTCTATTTCATATAAGGCTTGAATAAAGTAACTCATTTCAGTATTCAAAATATTACCTTCATTGCCAAACACTTTTCTCCTTTCCCCTCCTACTTAATTTACCTTATACCCAAATCAAATGCTATTCTGACTTTTTTCAATACTATTTTTTTTTTCAATTTAAAAAGGTATCACTTAACTAAATCATATAGTATCATTGTTTTTGGATAAGACTTTTCAGGATGTTGGGAAGATTCAGACATGTTGCATATACCACTATTTCATTCTTTTATAGGCATCTCCAATTTGTTAGATTAGAATAACTCAATTGTTAGAGAATTCTTATTTCTATGGCATATTTGGTACAACTTATTGGCATATATGAAGTTGTTCATTGTTTTCTGAAAACAAAACCTAGTGTTGAAACCTGCATCAGTGATCGCTTATGAAAATAACAAAACATGCTGGGCGGTGGTGGCACACGCCTTTAATCCCAGCACTCGGGAGGCAGAGGCAGGTGGATCTTTGTGAGTTCGAGGCCAGCCTGGTCTACAAAAGTGAGTCCAGGACAGCCAGGGCTACACAGAGAAACCCTGTCTCGAAAAAACCAAAAAAAAAAAAAAAAAGAAAATAACAAAACACACCTCAGGTTTTACAGCATTAACTTATATCCTTCTGGTGTCTTAACCAAGAGCACATGACATTTACTAAACCATGGCTCCAGCTTGTCCCCTGTTGACCATTATATCTTCATTGCTTTATCAGTTATTTTATTTCTAGTATTTTTAGTGTTTTGTATGTGTATGTTCATGGTATGTGTGTGATTGCATATGAGTTTGTGCATGAATGAAAAGGTGCATATATATATATATATATATATATATATATATATATATATATATATATATATATATGCATGTATCTCAGAGGCCCAATGTTGATTTGGAGGTTATCTTCCTTGATCAATTTCCACCTTTATATATTGAAGCAAGGTCTCCCACTTGAACCCACAGCTAGCTGCATTCATTAGCTAGTCTAACTAGCCAGCTTTTCCCAGAAATCCTCTACCTCTACTTCCTGAGCCCTGGTGTTGCATGGATTCTGGGAATCTAAACTCTAATCCTTACATCTGAGTAACAAGTGTTTTATCATTCAACCATCTCACCAGTCTCCTCAATGTTTTATATATGCATATATTCAAGAGAGGAAGAAATAGATGCTTGAAAACAAAGTCTAGGAGACTCTTAGGGATAAGGGTCAGGTCCCATTTCCTATTGAATCTCCCTGTTCTAAGTAACTACAGGGTCCAGTATTAAAAAAAAAAGGTTTCTCCTTGTTTGACCTTCACTAACTCTTACTTTGAAGTAAAATGCATTGTTCAATAAAACTTTGACTGCAAATATTTCAGAATTATAAGGAGTCAGCACTTGCATTCAGAAGGTTACTGCAGTATCAGGACATAACTGTGCGGACTCTTGCCCCATTCTCCTGGAAATGGTGCTCTGGGTATTCTTTGAATACATTTCAAGGAATCAGAAGAAACAAAGATTAGAGTTAGGATATACCAATATCAGGTTCTATGATGGAGATTCTCAGGTCTACGAAGAAGCAGCTAAGACATAGACAAGTGATGCATACAGAGAGCCTATTCTAAAAACTGTCTTCCAGTGACTCCAAACTGACTTGTTTTCCCCAAATACAAACATTTTGCTTGATGACTTCATACACATCACTTTGTCTGATAATTACTCTTAATCAACTAATCAGAAGATTTTACCTTGAAGATAAAAGGCATATCATGTTTTGATCCAGATAATACTTTCTGAAAATTGTGAAGAAAACTCTTTTTAAGCTCGTTTTCTCTAGTTGTCTAATCTGTACTTTCTTGGGACCAAAGTTTAACATGAAACTAAGATCTTTTGAAAACAAATCAGTCATTTGAAGTTTATCAAGAATAAGCACCTTGCCATAGATACATGAATCAAATAGTGCTTCATTGTCAGGAGAATAAAAACCAGACAGAGATGTGTCAGGTCTCTGATGTAGTTGAAGACTAGATAGTTATAGTCTCACAGTTAAGTTTTATGCTGCTTAGGAATTAAAAGGATGTTTTAAGTCTAAGAAGATGTTTTTAAGTTGGTAATGCAAGTTAGGATGGAAATTGAGTTAGGTATAGAATTTTAAACTCATCAAGAAAGATAATAGAATATTATTATCAGTTGTCAAATACATGTGAACTGGACATTGGGCATGCCTGTCATAACTTATAGTTTTCATAATTGTTTCCTAATTATTAAAAAAGAAGATATAACTATATTTGAAAAAATTTGTATTTGATGGCTTTTTGAGGCTTGTTCCAGGTCTTATCCTCTGTGGTGTGTGCACCACCCTTTTCTAACTGAAAATTAATTTATTTTTTTATAAAGTTAAAAAGAAAGAAACCAGACAGAACACAGCACAATTGACCTTGAAATACTATTTATCATTCTCTTCTCTGGTAAAAAGCTTACTTAGTAATTTAAAAATTTTAAGTATCTGAATATCACTGAATTACAAATGTTTTATTTTTATTTCATTGTGTACAAATCATGGATTTACTTTAAATGCATGCTGTACCATTAATATGAAAGGAATTTTCAGCATCTAAACATATTTTGATTAGCCAGCTCCATAAGGACATTTAACACACATATTGCTTAGAATAAGCAGTTTTCGGATATTGGAAACATGCTCAAGGACTGTGGACTGATGTTTCTGGTATTAAGATAGTCTAGATTTTGTTTGTTTGTTTTATTCCTGCTGAATCATTTTTAAATGCCTTTTTATTGGCATCTAAAATGTTAGCACACCCATGAGTATAGCACAATATTTCATCATCTATGAATACATCTCTATATATTGCATAATTCAAGATAATATTGCCATCCCCTTACCACTACAGAATGCTCAAGTTTCCCTTTTCCGGTTATTCACAAATATAAGATTTATAACAGCTGACTGAATCCCCCTCTTCTATATCTACAAATGCTAGACTCAGCCATTTTTATTAGAATAAATTTTTTCCTAAAAGTCTCCAATAGCTCACAAGACGGTAAACAATTGTAGAGCAAGAGAGAACTCAAATATACACACACCAAAGGAAGGCCCTTGTCAAATCTAGGTAAATGTTAGCTGTGCTTTGCAGCTCAGGGGAGAGGAACAGAGAGCTGCCTTGGGACTTCCAATAGACTCCACAAGCCTGGGCAGTCAGAGGCCATAGGGAAGTAAGTCTACCTGGAGCCTGAGCATGAGAGAATTTTGAAGCAAGCTCCAAAACACTTATACTCTGATCTAGCACCAATAAAGACGTTAGACAAAAGTCTCCCAGGAAGTTATAGAAAAATGGAAACTATTAAGTAATCAAACTCGGACCACAAATGTTTACTATCTTCAGATGCTGAGTAAAAGCTAACACAAACATTACCTAGAAAAAAATCATCTTTATCTTAAGCCTCCAACAATTTTATGAAGATTTTTTCAAAGATTTCCCAGTGAAAGGAGGGAGGGAAATCCGAAGTGAAAAAAAAAACAGATTTATGAAAATATTATGGGGAAAGAATAACAGAAACAAAACCTTCAGATATTGGAAGTACCAACTGTATTATAAATTAACACTTATTATCTTTAGTACATACAAAATGAAAAGCAACCTATAATTCCTATAATCATTAGGAAATTATAACAACATAATAGTCATAAAAAAACCATATAACATTTCAAAGCAGCATAGCTGAAACTAAGGACTGAGAAGATTCCTAAAAGAGCTGTTAGTGGAGTAGGCAAGAGAGCTAGGAGACACGGCAGGAGGAAAGAAATATATAAGAGTAAATTCAAAGGTGTCCATGATGAAGAACATGGTCTGAAACACAATCACATCAAAGCATTATTTCATTGTTTCTGATGGCTGAGTAGTATTCCATTGTGTAGATGCACCACAGTTTTCTTATCCATTCCTCAGTTGAGGGACATCTGGGTTGTTTCCAGTTTCTAGCTACTACAAATAAAGCTGCTATCAACATAGTTGAGCAGATGTCCTTGTAGCTTGGTGTGGAATCTTTTGGATGTATGCCCACAAGTGGTATGGCTGGGTCTTGAGGTAGGCCTATTCCAAATTTTCTAAGCTATTGCCAGACTGACCTCCATAGTGGCTGGACAAGCCTGCACTCCCACCAACAATGGAGGAGGAGTGTTCCCCTTTCTCCACACCCTTGCCAGCATGTGCTGTCATTTGAGCTTTTGATCTTAGAATTCTGACAGGTGTGAGATGGAATCTCAGAGTCCTCTTGAGTTGCATTTCTCTGATGATTAAGGATGTTGAACACTTCTTCAAGTGTCTCTCAGACATTAGGGATTCCTCCTTTGTGAAGTTCATCCTGCATGAGCTAACCCAGACTCAGAAGGATGCACATGGCATCTACTCACTTATAATTGCATTTTAGCCATATAGTACAGGATAACTCTACTACAGTCAATGCACCAAAGGGAACATGAATATAGATTTTGTTTCCTGTCAATGAGACACTTTGCCCTAGTGGTGCTTCCTTGTAAGTCCCCAGTGAATGAGGAGGCTCTTGGCCCTCCTGTGACTGCTGAACTGGGGTGGGGGACTAATATGTAGGGACACTCCACTCCAGAGGAGTGGGATGGAAGGGATAGGGGGTAGAGGGTGGGAGGGCGGGACTGGGAGGGGTAGAAAGAGGGCACTGTGATGGAGATGTAACTTGAAGTAATAAATAAACATTAAAAAAAAACATTAACCTGTAGCAAACATTGCAAGTTCTAGCATGATGTCAGGTCTCAAGGAAACCAAGGACAAGCCTCACTCAGTGTCTGTGGATCCTCCACCCAGCACTCCTCGCCAGCTCCTACCCCAAACCTCCCCAGCCCAAAGGCTGGGCTTTTCTTCCCTTCCCCAGCTTCTCTTTCCGATATTAAAGTGTCCTACTGGAAATGGCTTGGCCTCAGTACAGAGTCATGGCTAAAAATTGGCATCTCAATTTTCAAAATTCTCTCATGTGGTAGCAACTTCTGCCACTCCACAAACAAATGATCCCCAAATCTCTGAGATCTAAACTTGCTCTCATATATAGACCCAAAGATCTCTTATCTCTAAGATTTTCCTACTTTCCACTCAAAAAAATTTTTTTTTTTTTTTGGTTTTTCGAGACAGGGTTTCTCTGTGTAGCCCTGGATGTCCTGGACTCAATTTGTAGACCAGGCTGGCCTCGAACTTGCAAAGATCCGCCTGCCTCTGCCTCCCAAGTGCTGGGATTAAAGGCGTGCGCCACCACTGCCTGGCTTCAAAATTTTTTTATCTCTATGATTTCTTTGTTTTCTGCTCTCATTTTTTTTTCTTAAGACTATGCTATAAACTATTTCAGGATTCATGAGTCCTTTGGGTATGGTTTTTAAAAATCTGCAAAAAACGTTAGCTTAAAACTGACTTGGAGATGTGCATCTGGCCTATTTGTCTTTGTTAACTCTGTTAAGCTTTAGCTATTATGATAAAATGAGTCATTAAACTGAAGGGGGCTGTTGTGTAGGAGTAGGAGAGGTGGGAGAGGGGCAGAAGGACTGGGAGGAGAGGAGGGACAGGGGTATGATGGAGATGTAACTTGAAGTAATAAATAAATGTAATGAAAGGAAGGAAGAAAGGAAGGAACGAAGGAAGGATGGAATGAAGGAACGAAGAAAGAAAGAAAAACTGATTCTAAATGGTGCACTATAAAGAATTAGGAAAGTAAGGTTCTGAGCCCCTCTGTGGTCTGTTTTTGTGGTTTTAATGTTTCATTTTGATGTAAAGGATCTTCAATTAAACCTTCAACTCAAATATTTAAGGCTCAAACTTAATAGGGATAAAGAACTATGCTAACAGTCATGCTAAATACAAATATAATTCATTTAATGACAAGCTTTATTTAGCCTCCCGCATATGTTTTCAAAGTTAAGTCTAAAGCAAATAACTAAAAACAAGGAGTTTGTTTAACTCAGGTATCAGGTATACGCTGAAAGATTATTAATATTGATTCATAAAGTTAGCACAGCGGCATTTTCTATTCAACCCTCCAGTTCTCCAAATGATTCCACGTAGAGACTGTGATTTCTTTAAAGACCTGAACACAGAGTGAGCATGAATCTACTCTAAAGCCCCGTGACTAATCTATATTCCTCCTGGCCATAAACCCCAAGACTTGCCTTTAGGATTCATTTCTCTCTTCACCTGTGCTCCTCGTGGATGAACTCCTCTCTCCCTTCCCCTTCTCCTCCCTCATAGCAGAAGTCCCACCCTATTCTCTCTAATGCTCAGCGATTGGCTGGCACATTATATTGGCAAATCAGAGAATCAATGGCTGAATCTGTTTATACAACCTTGAGACAGAAGATTCTAAAACTAACATATGAAAGCCATGTATGGATTGAAACCAGCTAGTGGAATAGAGAAATCAGCATTTGAATATGCAAAGGTAAACTTTATACAGTGGGCAAAAACAGCATGCAACAGGTATACTTACTAGATGGTCCTGAGACTCTCCCGAGATCTGCTGGATGTGTCATTTAAAATGTTTAAGACAAAGGCATCCCATGATTGACCGAAATTTGGGTCCCAAACGTGACCCATAGTTCTCCAAAGAAGACAATGGGACACAGACCTGGATTATAGTAATGCTAACTTCCCCCATGCCTCATGCCACCAGGGCTCTGCCCAGGCTAGACATTGTTGGATCAAGTGTTCTGCTCTGCCTTGCCACAGCAGTTCAATTTTCCCAGGTTCTTCCTCCACAGGAAAATCTCCCCGACCTTCTGGGTCTGGCAGCCAAAGGCCTAGACTGCATTGTTCAGCAGTTGAAGATTTAATGAGCCCTGTGTGACAGCCAAAGATCAACTACTTCTGCCCACAACAAAGCCACCAAGACTGACACAGAGCCTAGGGTAATCATCTAGACAGTAGGTAACACTCTATCATTTATACTTGATACATAGGCCATTTGGATTATACTTCCTGTTGTACTTTGTCCTTTTCAGATATATTATATTGACAGCTCACTGTAACATCATATTAACACCAGAAAACAAACCAGCTCCTTGTCCAGGGCTGCAGCTGCCTACTTAGTTCAATTCATGTGTTAAATCAGGCTTTAGGACACACTTTTCTAGAGCTGTTAGGTCTCCTGCTGGTAAAGACAGACACAGTTTATCTTGGGGGGAAGACTTCACAATGATAGAGATAAACTCACAAAAGAGGTTTCTTGTAACTTTTACTATTCCTTTTTTTTTTAAAGAAACTTGCTTTGCAATGACTGCTCTCAATAATCAGTCATTTGTGTTTCCTAATAAATTATTAAATGAAAAGAAAATGTTTGAAGTTTATGTAAGTTATGAAGATCTAAGAAAGAAATATAAGGTGTGTAAATGCAAGTTGTGAAGGTATATGAGAAATGAGAAATGTTTTAAACTTCTTTGCCTCTCTATGCCATTGTTACACTAAGACTTCAAAAGTTCGGAGTTTTGAAGTCCACTAATCGGAGTTATAGTAAGCTATTAAGCTACCCCTGGTACAAGTACTGCTACTCTTATTATAGTCACAAGCTTAAAATTTTAAGTATTGTGTGGACTCCCCTCATCCAAGAAGAAAGAGAGGACAGAGATGGGGAAGATGGAGGGAGGGTGGGACCTGAGGGGGAAGAGGGAGGCTTTAATCAAGATGTAACTTGACAAAAATAAATTAATAAACAGATCTCTGTGACTTTGCAACCAGCCTGGTCTACAAAGTGAGTTCCAAGATAGTCCATACTTATGCACAGAGAAATCCTGTCTCAAAAAAAAATACAAAAAATAATTAGCTAATTTAATTTTTTTAAATACTTTATTTTTTTTCTTCAAGTTACATCTCAGTAACAAACCCCTCCCTATCCCCCCTTCCTATCCCGCCCTTCCACCCTCTTCCCCCCAGAAGTTTCCCCTTTCAGTCCAACAGATGGTTCCTTCTCTTATAACAGTAAGTATTATACAAAACAATAGATATAAATATGCCACATTTATGAGAGTTAAATTGCCCAGTATAACTTCCCAATGTCCAGTTTATACATATTTGGCCCCTGACTTTAACATTCTACTATCTAACCAACTCCATGAGTTTAAAGGTCTATATGTGACTCTACATTCATACTATCTTGCAACACACTTTTAAGAGTATCTTCTTAGATCTATAACACCCTCTTGATTCCTAAACAATTCAAAATTTAACTATGAGACTCTAGCTGTCTATTCTTCAACCACATCAGAGACCTGAGAGGGATAAATATATTTGCTTATATAGGAAGTGCAGGGCCTGCAGCTTCCAAAACTAAGAAAGAACATACCAATGACTGCCTGGACAGTTCCCATTTTCTCTCCATACATTCCAGGATCAATCTTCAGCCTTTGGGTCCTGTTTCTCTGACAGACTTTTGTTGTAGAGCAGGGATTATGAAGGACTTACCTACCCTGTCTTGGCAGAGTTAGGCTGTCGACTTCCCTGCTACCATGTTTTCTCCTTTTTGGACAGCAGTCTGTCTGCAGTTGGTGCAAGGGGTTTTTTCATGCCAAGAGAAAGGCTTGCCACTAATTCAACCATCTTACAGTGGAAGTTCTTCGATGCTTATCTTCTACTTGGAGTAGAATGGGGGTGCTGTCAGGCGCTGATATGTCTCGATATAAAAAAAAATCTTGATTTAAGATAACATCTTTGAATGCCATATTCTGCAGATCTCTTGGGGTTTTTGAAGATGCCCTATCCATCTCTTGTATTTAGATAAGCAAATGATGCTTGTCTCTTAGCAACTTGATTACTGGGTAGTTTAGAGAATATCTGTGATAGACTGTCATAGTAGCTAACAAAGTGACATGTTTGCATGCCTAGGAGTTTGTTTTAACGATCCTAGACCGTTTTAGACAGTTGGTATCAAGAGGTCAGAGCTTCACATTTTATTTTTAAGTATCTCTAGGTATGATACCATTAGGAAGCGTTACCTTTAAATTTGTATCAATATACAAAGATCTATTCAATTGTGGTTAGATATACTCTTAATTAAGTATCAGTATACCAAGATCAATGCCTATGTAGCCCAATATAATCTTAATATTACGTCCATATGCAAGGGTCAATACCATTGTGGCCAACTATAATCTTAATTTTGTATCAATATACAAAGATCAATACTGATGTAATCCAATACAATCTTATTTTTGCACAATAAACAATGGTCAATACCACTTTAGCCAAATAAACTACTAATTTTGTATCAATATACAAAGGTATAAGGGCATATTCAATAATCTGCCCCTTCTTCTTGGACCTTCCTGTGCTATGTCTATATCTCATTTTTCTCAAGCCCATGCACTCCTACATAGGAGAGGAATAAGGATACAGAAAAGGAAAAGTAGGAATTCCCTGGGGCTAACCTCCAAAACCCATTAAGACAGGACCATTTATCAGCTTGTAGTCTCTTCCCCTACATATCAGAGTTTTCAGTTATCCTTCAAATAACCAAAAAGAAGGGCGGAGAAACACCTTCCCCATCCACTGGGCATGGGACGTTGCTCTCTTAAAGTGACTTCCTGCTGATTTGGGTCGTAGTAGACCTGTTTGGGGCCCGAACCCAAATGGGAAAAATGATTAAAAATGTTAGTACACTCCTTTTATGTTCAGTCCTTCTGTTCTCAGTTGTTTAGATGACCTAAGGAGTTTGTAGGCAGAAGCTGATCTTGCAGGCTTCACTGAGGTTCCGGCCAGGGCATTGTGTAGAGCTGAACGGTCCCAGTGACATTGGATTGCCGTGGTGGTTGCAGGCCCCCAATGGAGACAGCTATTGAGGAAGTCTGCCAGGCAGAATGAACTGGGTCACTCGTCCTCCTTGGTGCCTGATTCTGCTCTCTGCTGAGGATTCCGCTGTCCAGCCGTCCCCGGGCTCCCCTAATGGACGCTTCGATTCTCCTGGAACGATAAGAACAGAGCCCTGCCCAAATCCCAACCCTAGGACAATTGCCCTTTTTTTTTTTGGGGGGGGGGCTAGGTAGTACTTCTGAAGCAAATTTGGCCTTCTGACAACATACAAAGCGTTATCTTTCAATCCGGGTTAAAGAAGAAATCATTCTGTCACCTTGGAGCTAAACCAGCTCTAGTGTATATATTTTGAGATCCCAAAGGACAATCTGCCTGCATCGAGAAGGCCTTTTGTAAGTAGCCTCCAAACCTAGGTCCCTCCAAATCCCATGTGTGTGTCTCTGAACTCTAATTATTGGGATCAGGGACCTGTGTTTCCCATCTGAAGGGATCAAAGATGTGTTCCACCACTCCTGGATCGAAGTCTTTCTCTATTTAGAGTTTGCCCTGCATCAGGCTGACCCTGAGCTCCGGGATCTGCCCATTTCTGTCTCCAGTGTGCTGGGAGCTGGGACCAAGGGTGTACTCTTCTTGAATGTGGGACCAAGAGTATGCACCCTCACCACCCCGCTCCGTATGACTCCAGAATACATAAGACCACCAACTCTACGGTGCTCCCCCCCCCCATCTCAGCTGAAGTCAAAGGCATGGGCCAATACCACAATTCTCTTGTATTTTACCTTAGCTCCACGTCTTCTCTACACCTGGAGGTCTGCAAAACCAGGCCGAATGGCTGTATCCTCTATTCCATTCACAGTGTTTCAGCCCTGCCCCCTGCCTTTTTTTTTTTTTTTTTTTAGTTAATAAATTTATTTGTTTGTTGCTTCAGGTTACATCCTTATCATGTTGTCCTCTTTTCCCGCTTCTCAGCGCCACCATCCCATGCTCTACCCCCTGACCCTTCTGTCTTGTTCCTCTGGGGTGGAGTGTCCCTGCCTAACAGTCTCTCACCACAGATCAGGAGTCATATGAGGGCCAAGAGCCTCTTCATTCACGGGGGGCCTACGAGG
This sequence comes from Lophiomys imhausi, assembly GCA_907164525.1. Taxonomy (NCBI): domain Eukaryota; kingdom Metazoa; phylum Chordata; class Mammalia; order Rodentia; family Muridae; genus Lophiomys; species Lophiomys imhausi. Next base: position 8,542,331 of record CAJQZJ010032066.1, on the reverse strand, counting down.
CAGTACTGCCAGTGAATGGTGTCTCATTGCTACTGGGGGAATACTAAAAAAAAGACCAACCAACACACAAACCCACAAAAACAAAGAATATCAACAAAAAAAGAGAGGAAAAAGAAAAGGGAAAGGAAAAAGAAAAAAGAAAAAAAGAAGGAAAAAGAAAAAGATAAAAAAAAATCATGTCCTTGTTCCTTTTGGTGTGTTGGTTGTAATACAGATATCCTCTACAATATAGTCAAAATCCTACTATAAGTGAATAGATGCCATGTGCATCCTTCTGAGACTGGGTTAGCTCACTCAGGATGAGCTCCTCTAGATCCATCCATTTGGTTGCAAATTGCATGATTTCATTGTTTCTGATAGCTGAGTAATATTCCATTGTATAGATGTACCACAGTTTTTTAATCCATTCTTCAGTTGAGGGACATCTGGGTTGTTTCCAATTTCTAGCTATTACAAATAAGGCTGCTATGAACATAGATGAGGAGACTTCCCTATGTCTCTGTGAGAGGTCCTTTGGGTGTATACCCAGAAGTGGTATGGCTGGGTCCTGAGGCAAGGTTATTCCTAGATTTCTAAGATATCTTCAGATAGACCTCCATAGTGGTTGCACAAGACTGCACTCCCACCAGCAATGGAGTAGGGTTCCCCTTTCTCCACACCCTCGCCAGCATGCGCTATCATTTGAGCTCTTTATCTTAGCCATTCTAACAGGTGTTAGGTGGAATCTCAGGGTCGTCTTGAGTTGCATTTCTCTGATGATTAAGGATGTTGAACATTTCTTCAGCTGTCTCTCAGCCCTTAGGGATTCCTCCTTTGTGAATTCTCTATTTAGCTCCATCTCCCATTTTTTGATTGGATTATTTGGTTTCTTGGCATTTAGTTTCTTGAATTCTTTGTAGATTTTAGATAATAGCCCTCTATCAGATGTAGAGTTGGTGAAGATTTTCTCCCAGTCTGTTGGTTGCCGTTTTGTTCGAATGATAGTGTCCTTTGCCTTACAGAAGCTTTTCAGTTTCATGAGGTCCCATTTATTGATTGTTGATCTCAGGTCCTGAGCTGTTGGTGTTCTGTTCAGGAAGTTGTCACCTGTGCCAATGAGTTCGAGGGTTTCTCTTACTTTTTCTTCTAGTATCTTTAGTGTGGCTGGCCTTATGTTAAGGTCTTTGATCCACTTGGAATTAATTTTTGTACAAGGTGATAGGTATGGGTCTAATTTCATTCTTTTGCAAGTGGACATCCAGTTGGACCAGCACCATTTGTTGAAGATGCTGTCCTTCCATTGTGCGTTTTTGGCTTCTTTGTCAAAGATTAGTTGGCCATAGGTGTGTGTATCCACGTTTGGGTCTTCAATTCGATTCCATTGATCCACTGGTCTGTTTCTATACCAGTACCATGCTGTTTTTATTACTGTTGCTCTGTAGTACAGCTTGAAATCTGGGATGGTGATACCTCCAGATGTTTTTTCATTGGACAGGATTGATTTAGCTATTCTGGGCTTTTTGTTGTTCCATATGAAGTTGAGAATAGCTTTTTCCAGGTCTATAAAGAATTGTGTTGGTATTTTGATAGGAATTGCATTAAATCTATATATTGCTTTTGGTAGGATAGCCATTTTTATTATGTTGATCTTACCTATCTGTGACCTTGGGAGATCTTTCCATCTTCTAAAGGCCTCTTCCATTTCTTTCTTCAGGGGCTTGAAGTTCTTGTTATATAGGTCCTTTACATGCTTGGTTAGAGTTGCCCCCAGGTATTTTATGTTTTTGTGGCTATTGTGAAGGGGGTTGTTTCCCTTATTTCTTTCTCGGTATATTTGTTTGTTGTATAAAGAAGGGCTTCTGATTTTTTTGAGTTAATTTTGTATCCAGCCACCTTGCTGAAGTTGTTTATCAGCTGTAAGAGTTCTTTGGTGGAGTTTTTGGGGTCACTTATGTATACTAACATATCATCTGCGAATAGGGATAATTTGACTTCTTCATTTCCAATTTTTATCCCTTTGATCTCCTTTAGTTGTCTTATTGCTCTAGCAAGGACTTCAAGTACTATATTGAAGAGATATGGTGAAAGTGGACATCCTTGTCCCTGAGTTTAGAGGAAGTGCTTCAAGCTTCTCTCCATTTAATTTGATGTTGGCTACTGGCTTGCTGCATATTGCCTTTCTTATTTCTAGGTATGGTCCTTGTATGCCCGTTCTCTCCAGAACTTTTAGCATGAAGGGGTGTTGGATTTTGTCAAATGCTTTTTCTGCATCTAGCGAGATTATCATGTGGTTTTTTTATCTTTCATCTTGTTTATGTGGTGAATTACATTGATAGACTTTCGTATATTGAACCATCCCTGCGTTCCAGGGATGAAGCCTACTTGACCATGGTGTATGATACTTTTGATGTGTTCTTGAATTCGGTTTGCTAGTATTTTATTAAGTATTTTTGCATCTATGTTCATGAGGGAGATTGGTCTGAAGTTCTCTTTCTTTGTTGGATCTTTGTGTGGTTTAGGAATCAGAATGACAGTGGCCTCATAGAATGAGTTTGGCAGTGATCTTTCTGTTTCTATGTGGTAGAAGAGTTTGAAAAGTAATGGTGTTAGTTCCTCTTTGAAGGTCCGGTAGAATTCCGTGCTAAAGCCATCTGGCCCTGGGCTTTTTTTGGTTGGGAGATTATTAATGACTGTTTCTATTTCCTTAGGTGTTATTGGGCTGTTTAAGCTGTTAATCTGATTTTGATTTAGTTTTGGTAGGTGGAATTTATCGAGGAAATTGTCCATTTCGCTTAGCTTTTCAAATTTAGTGGAATATAGATTTTTAAAGTAATGCCCGAATATTTTCTGGATCTCCTCAATGTCTGTTGTTATTTCTCCCTTTTCATTTCTGATTTTGTTGATTTGTGTTCTTTCCCTTTGCCTTTTAGTTAATTTGGCTAGGGGTCTGTCTATTTTGTTGATTTTCTCAAAGAACCAACTCTTGGTTTCATTGATTCTTTGTATAGTTCTTTTTGATTCTAAGTTGTTGATTTCAGCTCTAAGTTTGATGATTTCCTGTCTTCTGCTCTTCTTGGGAGTGTTTGTTTCTTTTTTTTCCAATTCACCCAGCTTAGCTGTTAGTTCACTAATATGAGCTGTCACAATTTTCTTTTTGTAAGCACTTAGTGCTATGAACTTTCCTCGTAGCACAGCTTTCAATGTATCCCATAGGTTTTGGTATGTTGTGTCTTCATTGTCGTTGGATTTTAAGAAGTCTTTGATTTCCTTCTTTATTTCTTCCCTGACCCAGTGGTCATCCAGTAAGGAGCTGTTCAATTTCCATGTGTGTGTAGGCTTTCTGTTGATTCTTTTGCTGTTGAAGACCAGCTTTATTCCGTGGTGGTCTGATAAGATACAAGGTGTTATTTCAATTTTCTTGTATCTATTGAGACTATCCTTGTGACCAATTATGTGGTCGATTTTGGAGAAGGTTCCGAGGGGTGCTGAGAAAAAGGTGTATTCCTTTGTGTTTGGGTGAAACGTTCTGTAGATATCTGTTAGGTCCATTTGTTTCATGATCTCTGTTAGACTCAATATTTCTCTGTTTGTCTTCACTCTTGATGATCTGTCCTTTGTTGTGAGTGGGGTGTTGAAGTCTCCCACTACTAATGTGTTGTGCTCGACGTGCGCTTTAAGTTTTAGAAGTGTTTCTTTTACGAAAGTAGGTGCCTTTGTATTTGGGGCATAGATGTTCAGTATTGAGATTTCCTCTTGATGAATATTCCCTTTAATGAGTATATAGTGCCCTTCTTTGTCTTTCTTCATTAACTTCAGTTGGAAGTCTGTTTTGTTTGATATTAGGATGGCTACTCTAGCTTGCTTCATGGGTCCATTTGCTTGGAAAACCTTTTCCCAGCCCTTTACTCTGAGGCGGTGTCTATCTTTCGTAGTTAGATGTGTCTCTTGTATACAGCATAAGGAAGGGTCTTGCTTGCAGATCCACTCTGCAAATCTATGTCTTTTTATTGGGGAGTTGAGTCCATTGATGTTGATGGATATTAGTGACCTGGGGTTGTTATTTCCCATTAGTTTGTTATAGGTGGTGGTCCTGTGCCTCTTTTGGTTTAGTTGCTGAGGGGTTTTCTATTCCCTTTGTTTTCTTGGGTGGAGTTTTCTTCTCTGGGTTGGGATTTTCCTTCTAGGATTTTCTGTAGGGCTGGGTTTGTGGGTAGATATTGTTTAAATTTGATTTTGTCATGGAATATCTTGTTTTCTCCATCTATGTTGATAGAGAGTTTTGCTGGGTAAAGTAGTCTGACTGGGCACCTATGATCTCTCAGGACTTGTAGTATATCTGACCAGGCCCTTCTAGCTTTTAACATTTCTGGGGAGAAGTCGGGTGTAATTCTGATGGGTCTGCCATTGTATGTGACTTGACCTTTTTCTCTTACAGCTTTTAATATTCTTTCTTTGTTCTGTACATTTGGAGTTTCAATTATTATGTGGCGAGAGGAGTTTCTTTTCTGGTCTAATCTGTTTGGTGTTCTGTAAGCCTCTTGGATTTTTATTGATATCTCTTTTTTCAGGTTTGGGAAGTTTTCCTCTATGATTTTGTTGAAGATATCTCCTGGACCTTGGAATCAGGAGTCCTCTCTTTCCTCTATACCTATAATTCTTAGGTTCCGTCTTTTCATTGAGTCCTTGATTTCTTGGATGTTGTGGGTGAGAGATTTTTTAGCCTTCTCTAAAAGGCTTTCTTTGGATGTTGTACTGTTTTCTTCCACCGAATCTTCCATGCCTGAGATCCTGTCTTCCATCTCTTGCATCCTATTGTTGATACTCACATCCGTACTTCCTGTTCTCTTCCTTTGGTTCTCCACTTCCTCTTTTAACTCTGACTGTGTTTTCTTTATTGTTTCTATTTCTATTTTCATGTCTTGTATGGTTTTGTTCGTTTTGTACATTTCCTTCTCCAGTTTGCTTGTTTTTGTATGAAAATCTTTCATTGCTTTGTCCTTCTCCTGTTCAAGCTCTGTCACCTTGGCTTGGAGCTCTTTAATGGTGTTGTTCCTTGTTTTGATTTGTAGAATTGTGGCTTCTTTGAATTCCTTCATAGATTTAAGTTCTTCTTGCAGGGACTCTATCACTTTCCATAATGCAGAATTGTCAATGTTTTCATGTGTTTCTGTTGGTGTGTAGTCATCCGAATTGGATGAGCTAGGATGATTCTGCTTCTTTGGAGTCATAATTCCTTGATTTCTTTTTTTTTTTCTTTTTTTTTTTTTGACCTTTCGCCATTGGATGCGTTTAGCTGTCTGTTTTCTGTGCTTGGAACCACAGTGGATGATTTGGTGCAGGGGACGAGTTACTTGGCTATCTGTTGTTGCTTACAGGGGGATTTCAAGGTCACTGTGGTTTTAATCGCCTGA
>CAJQZJ010032066.1:8504725-8518738 GCA_907164525.1 Lophiomys imhausi | reverse complement strand
AGAGAGAGAGAGAGAGAGAGAGAGAGAGAGAGAGAGAGAGAGAGAGAGAGAGAGAGAGAGAGACGGAGAAACAGAGACACAGAAAAACTTTGGAAGATTTTAATCTCTAGACCTAATTTCCCCTATGGGAAATGGAAGTAAAGCCCAAGTGGCTTTTGCTTCTGTAGTTGCTGGTCTCTCACAGGGGATCAAAAATTAGCTTAACAGGTGACTGTTTCTGCTTTTGTTTTTAAATCATAGCTCCTGCTGTGACTTTGTGTTACCTGGGAGAGGAGCGGGCACTGTGGCAGTTTCTAAATAGCAGGAGTGGCTTTTTACGTCCAGACTGTCCAACAATCCAAATAAGAGTCATGGTCTCTTAAATCCCCAGAACTTCAGAAACTGATTTCTGAATTGTTTGATGTTCATTTTGCACTGTTCTATGTTGTGCATTCCAGTCTCCTCTGATAGAATGTTGACCCAGCCATTGATAAAACCATATAAAGGAAAGAGGAAAACTCAAGCTTTACCAAATAGCTAAAATGTATGAAGGCCCATTGGCTTCTCTTACCTGTCCACAGGTGAGTAGTGTGGGTCATTGAAAGTGATGGTATTAGAAGTACCATAAAAATGAAACCATGATTTTTTGAAATGGTAACAATACAGTTATAACTTTAGGTATGACTTGCAAGGATTTTCATTTAAAAGAAGAAATTCTACTGATAATAGAATCATTTGCTCATAGTTCAATGAGCTGAAGGCTATATAGTGTTTTCTTTTCCTTTGTGGGTGGCAGTGAGTTCCAGTTGCTTTTTTTCTTCTTATCTGCATAAAGTGTGATTGTATGTGGCTGTGTGCGTGTGTATCTGTGGAAGAACATATTTATTCCATCATTCACCAGTGCTGCTAAGGTAATTTTAGATTATATGCCTGCATGGAAAATAAATCACATGTAAATCTCAATCTCTCTCTCTCTCTCTCTCTCTCTCAAGCTGTAAGGAAAAGTTTAATCTCAGTCATAATATGAACTAGGATCTGGGTGTTCTTTGAGGAAAAAGAGATGGGTCCAGCCCCTAACAATCTATCAGGAAAATACCCATGCAGGTCATACGTGGTGAGACGTACTCCTTTTTAGTTTGGGACTGGAAACAATGCTCCTGAGCTTCATGAAGTCGTAAATTACCCCTCCTCCCAAATGATATCTGTTTTAGAACTTGAATGCCTGTCTTGTCGTATGAGTCTTATCTGTGCAAGGACTTTCCCAAGAAGCTTTGTGCCTTCAAAACTTTTTCCTGTACAGACATTTTAATTTTTGGAATATTTGTTATCTTCTAAAATACTTCTTGTATTTTTTGAGATTATAATTACATCAGTTCTCCCTTCCCTTTCTTCCTTCCAACCCCTCCCATATACTCCCCTTGCTCTTTCAAATTCATAGCCTGTTTTTCCATTGTTTGCTCACATGCACATATACATATGTGTACTCATATATATATATATACACCTAACTATAACCTACGCAGTCTACATAATGTTACTTGTGTGTCCATTTTCAGGTTTGACCATTTGGTATTGCATAACCAATCAATGTGCTCTCTTCCTATGGAAGAGAATTTCTCCTGCTCTCACATTCCTTAGTTGCCTGTAGTTCTTTATGGAGGGGTTAAGCTTTGGGCTTTCTCCTGGCTACATTAGAATGACTATTGTTGTTGTCCTTGTCTGGCTTACGTTTAGACAATCATGTTGGTGAAATTAAGTAGGGTTTTAATTTTAAGTAATAAAGGAGATAGAGACAAGTAAGGGTTAGGGAATGGAAATATCCATAGAGCATTTTAGAGAAGCTAATACAAATGATTCTAATATCCACATTTTTATTAGCCTTGTTAATTTCAGAACGTTACATAACTGTGGTCATAGCACTAATCAGTCTTTGTGCCATTGGTTCTACATACTATTTATTATAAACATTTGAAGTGTTTCTGTACAGTTTGGTTACTTTAAAACTTTGTAAGACTATATAGCACTATTATAGATTATATATCACTATTATAGACTATATATATAGCACTATTATAGACTATATATAGCACTATTATAGACTATATATTTAGCACTATTATAGACTATATATAGCACTATTATAGACTACATATTTAGCACTATTATAGACTACATATATAGCACTATTATAGACTATATATAGCACTATTATAGACTATATATAGCACTATTATAGACTATATATTTAGCACTATTCCTCAACAAACATAACCTCACTTGATAAACTGTTACATCTGTCATTGGATACTTGTTCTTCCTACTTTTTCATCACTATAAAAAATGTCCAGAAAGGACATAATGATACATTAATCAACTTCTAACTTAAGGTTTTTTCCTAAAACATTATTGACAATTATGTTCTTCAGAAGAAACACACAAACTTTATGGATATATGCATATTTATCCAAATCATTTATAAAACTTAATTTCCTTTAAAAAAATTTACTCGGTAGTGATGTGTGTGCCTTCCTGAATTCATGTGCCTAGCATGTATGCAGGTGTTTGTGGAGGCCAGGGAATGTCAGATATCCTGGAACTAGAGATAGAAAAGATTCTAAGCCACCATATGGATGTTGGGAACTGAACCCAGTTCCACTGCAAGAACTGTAAATGCTCTTAACTGTTCAGTCATCACTTCAACCCCATAAAATATAACTTTTAATAAACATTATATTCCATGCTTTAGAAACAAACCTGACATTTTAAAGCATGTGTGAGTGACCTTCCTTCTGAAAGAAGAAAAATATAATAATACCTTGACCTTATGACCTTTATGTTATTTAGAAATTTGCAAGAAATTCTTCTGAAAAACAAATAAAAAAATGAACATCTCTTTAAAAACAACAAAGTTGGAAAACTATAAAAATTGAAAGCTTAAAAAAGTAAATAAATGCAAGAGCTTTTAGGCAAAATGGGGGTGGGACTCAGACTAATTTTGTTTTCCTTTTTCTTTTTTTACTTAGACTTCAAATAAATGATCAAAGGAACTTTTAGTGAAAAGTCTGCACCCACAAGTTGAGTAAGAAGTTGAATATAGATCCTGGACTTTAGAAACCAAAACCTTTTTGGTTGAGTTCATAGCAATGTTGCAGTTTGCTGGTGTCTCCAGGAGGGTTGAACAAAAACTAAAGAAGAGCAGTTCCAGAAAAAGCCTCCTGACCTTAGGATGGTGGTGACTGACCCTGGGCACTGGGTGTCGGTGAGACAAACGCTTCGCTGGTGAAGTAGTTTCCACAGCAGGTCCTGGAGCAAGTGGGGTTCAGCTCAAGGGAATATGCTTGTCTGTCAGGAACTGACCAGTGAGTCCAGAGCGGGAGCAGGTGCAGGGCTCCAGGGAGGTCGCAAAGGAGGGTTAGAAAAACAAAAGCCAGAACCCTGTAGCCAAAGGAGTCATTTGTGGGGAGATAAAGAGGGAAAATTATATCAAATTATGCAAAGGAAAGAGATGAAAGGAAGACTTTGTTTGCAGAGAGGATGACATGTCTTGAAGACACACACACACATGCTTTTCAGGACCAAGAAAACAGCACAAATGGAATGTAGCCACGTTTTAGAATGAAATGAGATCATTTTCCCCTTTTAGATAAAAAGAAGTATCCAAATACACAGATCAAAATATGCGATCATGTGCCAGGAAAAATAAATAAAGCCGAGCCAACATCTACAAATAGCCTGGTGAAGACTGAATTTGAAAATGAGAAGGAAAATAGCTCATCAGCATTCTGACCAAGTTTATAAATCTTTAAATTATATGTATAAAAATGGATAATTCATACTGACTTGATACTCTCCCAAGTTATCAATAAACAGTAAAACTATATCTTAAAAATAAGTAATTCTGAAACCTGTCACAGGACAATCCTCTTATAAGTTCAAATGGAAAAAAATACATGCAAGGGTACTGAAAACAGAAGGATTGAAGTATATGAATATAAAAAACCCCAGTTAAATAAAGAGAAAATGGACTTTAGGACAGTTATAATTGTTATCTTCAATAAAGTTCTGAGTAAAGACTCCTTACAAATATAATCTTAGCATTATGGAATACATAGCTAGAATGTTTAATTGCTAAAAGTACCGTGAGCAGGAGAAGACATGACTTGGAGATTTAGTAGCTTCTCAGGGTTCTGTGCCCTAGAAGAACATTCGGAATGAACACACCGTGCTAAGAATAAAGAGAATGGTAAACTGGGAACTACACAGAGAGAGAAAAGATAAAAATTGAAAATGAAAACATGGATAAGTTAATTGTAAAGTACAAAAGCTCTAGATCAAATAAATAACAAAAGCTATATTATTTATAGTCATTAGGATGTATTAATATTTCTGTTGCATATATTTATTGTGTATAGTGATGAATTTCTTAGGGACAGCTTCTAATATATTGTATTCTCTGACCATACTCACTCACAGCCCTTATCTACTCCTCCTTTACCTCAAACTGATCTGCTTCCTTCTCTTTGTCTGTCTTTTAATTTCATGCTAAATACATGTACATGAGTATTATGTGTGTGGTTTTATGTACCTAAGAACAATCTAGGGTCCACAAATAAGAGAAATATGATATAGATCTATGAGTCTAGCTTACTTTGCTTAATATGATGATCTCCAGTTGCATCATCATCTAGCAAGTATGTTTTGTTCATCTTTATGGCAGAATAAAATCCCACTGAGCACACAACACAGTTTCTTCAGCAGTTGGTCTGTTGATAGACATCTAGGATGATTCCATAGCTTGGCTATTGTGTTAAGTGCTGTAATAAAGGCAGCGTAAAAATGTCACTGTGCTGTGCACTCCTTTCCTTACATTCCCAGGAGTGCCATGATTTCGTTGTTGGTAATTCTGGTTTTCCTCTGCTAAGGACTCGACAGACTGTTTCACAATCACCTGATCACTTTCCATTCCCACCAGCAATGGATAGTGGTTCCTTTCTCTCCTACCCTTGCTAGAATTTATTGTTTTCTTTTTAAATTATTGTTATTGCCTGGGGTGAGATGTAATCCCACTGTAGTTTTAATTTTCATTTTCCTGGTAGGTAAGGATATAAAGTATTTTTCTCTATTTATTGACAATTTGTGTTTTATATTTTGAGAACTGTCTCTTCATTTCATTAGTGTATTTATTGATGGATTGTTTTGATTTCTTGCTTTTTGGGTTTTTTTTTTGAGTTCTGTTTAAATTCTAGAAACTAATCCTCTGTCAGATGTGTAATAATCTATATTCATGCATAGCAAGTGTTAAAATGCCAGGAAACAAGGCTGTTACTGTAGAAACTGGATGAACTGTTGGTGGTAATGGGGATAAAGGTGGGTGACAGTTTTACCAGTAGGAGCAAAATGCTGACACATCTGGTGACAAACAAAGAGGTTGAAATGGAAGAATGGATGGAACACAATTTATATCTTTAAGATTATAGGATTCTGAACATTTTATTAGTATTTTGACATAACTACAGAAAACCAATTACTTATCTTTAAAAACTTAACTAAATTGCCTTATTTGTTATGTTTTTAACAGTTATTATTATGAAACACTTGATTTTGAAAACCACTTCTGGAGTAGAAGAAATATTTTAATAAAATAATTACTTAATACTTTTTATTGAAAACAATTTTCTATAGTATATTCTGATCATGGTTTTCCCTTTCCCCAACTCTTCCCAGAGCCGTCCAACTCCTCACCCAACCAACTACATTTTTTTCTTTATCTTTCTAGAAAATAAACACATTCTAAACATACAAATTATAGAAGTCTATAACACCTAAGATACAAATTTGTATTAGACAAGACAAGTTTTCATGTTCTACAACCAGTAGACATTAGTTACAATATTTTGTTGAAGTTTAAAAACAAAACAATATAGAACTGGAGCAATTAGAAACCTTCTAAGCATGAAATATGGAAATGTATTTAATTGATCTTTCCATGGGCTAAAGATATTAAATATCTCTACCATGGGTAGAGATATTAAAATGTATGTTATGAATAAGAGACTAAAGAATAATAAAACTTGCTGATTTAGGAAGAGCTTTCTTTGAATTATCATTTTCATTTCCCTCAACTCAATATATATATATATTATATATATTATATATAATGGAGAAAAATAACTTCCCCTAGTGATCTATAAAACGATTTCCCACTTAAAATATTTCTTTCACTTGAAATAATGTAATCTTTGAGAATTTCATATATTTTGATCATATTCACTCTCACTACTCCCTTAACAATGCCCAAATCCACTCTTACTTCCCTACCTCAGCTTCCTGTCTTAAAAAAAAAAAAAAAGCAAATTTATGCTGCCCAGATATTCCTCGTAAACTCATCCATTGAAATATAGTCAGCTTACCAAGGGTCATACCCTTAAAGAAAATTGACTGTCTTTCTGAGAAGCCATCAGCTACCCATAGTTCCCTGGTTGGCGAAGAGGTTTGTGGATATTTTCCCTACCTAAGCTAGAATGTTGATTGTCTTAGTCTTGTGCAGGCAACCAGGGCTATGTCAGTTCAGGAGTGCAACATTTGGCCCTGTTATATGCAGAAGATAGTTTCATTCTGGTCCTCCTCAACCTCTAGCTCTTATAATCTTTGCCCTCTCTCTCCCGCAGTGGTCCCTGAGCCTTGTGAGAATATCTATGATATAGATATTCCATTTGTGACTGGACTTGTACTGACACTTATCTCTGTACCTTGACAAGTGTGAGTTTCAGCATTAACCACCATCCAGTATGCAGAGAAAATTGATGAGGTCTGAGAGATACACTAAACTATGATACATACAGATTTAGAGGGCAGTCTGATATTATATTGATTTATCAGAACAACAAGAGTTTGCTCGTTTCTGGGGCCTGTGAATTCCTCAATCATGAACTCTTGGCCAGATGTGTTCCTCATGTAGAACAGCCCTTAAATATAATCAGAAAGTGGTTGGTTAACCACATAATATTTATGCCACTAATGGCCCCTATCTTGTCATTACCACGATTCGCTGGGGTCCACAGCTTAGTGAGATTGCTGATGACTTTTTCTTTTCCCTCAGCAGGCTGCATAGATAGCATTTACCTTCTAGCACTTCGAAAGCAAGGCAGCAGGACGAACCTTCCTGGTCATTGCCAACTTGATTATTCCATGTGACTTCTCCTTGAATTATTGATCTGACTTGTCCTGAAGACCCTCAAAACAATAGTGCTATCTACTGCCATTGCTTCTGGTTTCATACCAGACCTTGATAGTAATACCCTATTGCTGAAGAGATCACACACAGGCACATGCTTGATAAGATGTGGCTGTGGATGTTAAGGGATTTCTCTCAAGAATTAGTTCTCTCCTTGTAGGATGAGAGAGGCTTTAGAGACTAACCGCATGAACAACCTGTGGTGACTTTAAATTTGACATTCTTTTCTTAAAAATTTCATACACCTGCATTTTATTAATGATGTCAAAAGAGTTAGAAATATATGTTCTAAAGATGACAGCAAGAACTAGTTTGACATTTTGACTGAATTTTATGAGTAAAGACTGAGAGAGGATACTTCCTTATTGATTCCTCCCTTTATGGTCAATAGGGGATCTAAAATCATCAGATCTGTAGAAGCATAGAGTAAGATGTTAGATTCCAGGACACAGAGTAAGAAGAAATGGAGGGGGGGTTGCTAACTGCATAGCATGAAGTTCATATTTGAAAAATGAATAAGTTTTAGATATGTGTTCTATGGCATTGTTTCTATGATGAATAATATTGATTGCCTAAAGCTTTGTTCAGAGGATACAGCTTATGTTAAGTATTCTTACAATATAAGATGATTTTGTAAACACACTCATCTGTATATTGAACTATTGAAGAGTGAAACCAGGGCCTTGCATATACTAAGCAAGTGTTCTACCAATGAACTACACCCTAAGCCCTGTTTTTACTGTTTATTTTGAGACACGGTCTCACTAAGTTGCCAGTGCTTGCCTTCAACTCACTCTATTGCCCTTAAGTCTGGAATTTGTGGTCTTCCTTGCTCAGAACCCTTAGTAACTCCATATTAGCCCTGCACCACTAGGCCCAAACTAGATTTTGTTGTTGTTGTTGTTGATGCTGTTGTTGGCTTATTTGATTTGTTTTAACTGTAATGTCATGTGTAAGACAAGTACAGACTTGTTCCCTCTTCCCATGCCATACTATGCTAGTTTGGTCATGTAGGGTAACAAGACAAAAGGAGATTGTGACATTATAATTTATTCCGAATTCTTTTGCTAAGCCTAATGATTTTAAAGCTCAAATTAAGTTTAATTTTCATAATTTAAACAACAAAAACAAAAATCCTTAGTAAAGTGGTTGCATTGCTTTTAGTATCATTTCAGAAACAATCAGAGAAAAATCATGTGCTGATGTTTCTTGTACTTTAGAAAGTAGATTCAGATTTTAAAACCACAGATTCATTTTCATATTTCTAGTCAGTATATTGGAAAAAGACAAAGAAAAAGGAAGCTTTGGTCTTTGAAGACAGAGCTTGGATGAGTTTGGCTGCTTCTGTGTGGTCATTCACTTTGGGTGGCCTGGCCTCCTGTGAGAAGTGGAGATTACGGCAGTGGCAGTCTGTTTTCAGAGCTACATCTGAGCTAGTGAAGGTCAAGACATGGAAGAACGTGTGCCCAAGAGAAAAACTGCACTTGGGAGAGGGAGAGAAGGAGAAAGGGAGATGGAGGGGGGAGATAGACAGTGGGGGGGGAGTAAAAGAGGAGAAAGGAAGAGAGAAAGGCAGAATAAAACCAAAATCAAGGCCAATACTTTCGTACAAAACTAGACCACAGATTTGTTTGCCTCAGGATTTTTGATGAACACATTAAGGATAAGAACTTCTTATCCTTAGATAGAAGGAACTAGGAACGGTGCCTGACTCACAGCAATGTCTCAACAGGGTTCTTAGCTTTGAGGTGAAAAAAATAAAGGATTTTCTGATAGCTGAGTAGTATTCCATTGTGTAGATGTACCACAGTTTTTTAATCCATTCTTCAGTTGAGGAACATCTGGGTTGTTTCCAGAGTCTAGCTATTTCAAATAAGGCTGCTATGAACATAGATGAGGAGACTTCCTTGTGATTTGGTGCATAGTCATTTGGATGTATATCCAGAAGTGGTATGCCTGGGTCCCAAGGCAGAGCTATTCCAAGTTTTCTAAGATATCGCCAGACTGACCTCCATAGTGGTTGCAAAAGCCTGAACTCCCACCAGCAATGGAGGAGTGTTCCCCTTTCTCCACACCCTCGCCACCATGTGCTGTCATTTGAGCTTTTGATCTTAGCCATTCTGACAGGTGTGAGATGGAATCTCAGAGTCCTCTTGAGTTGCATTTCTCTGATGATTAAGGATGCTGAGCATTTCTTCAAGTGTCTCTCAGCCATTAGGAATTCCTCCTTTGTGAATTCTCTGTTTAGCTCTTTTCCCCATTTTTTGACTGGATTATTTGGTTTCTTGGCATTTAATTTCTTGAGTTCTTTGTAAATTTTGGATATTAGCCCTTTGTCAGATGTGGGGTTGGTGAAGATTTTTTTCCCAATCTGTCAGCTGCCGTTCGTTTTGTTCGAATGACAGTTTCTTTTGCCTTACAGAAGCTTTTCAGTTTCATGAGGTCCCAATTATTGATTGTTGGTCTTAGGTCCTGAGCTGTTGGTGTTCTGTTCAGGAAGTTGTCACCTGTGCCAATGATTTCGAGCTTTTTTCCCACTTTCTCTTCTAGCCAAATGGATGGAACTAGAAAAGCTCATCCTGAGTGAGCTAACCCAGACTCAGAAGGATGTACATGGTATCTATTCACTTATAGTCGGATTTTAGCCATATAATACAGGATATCTATACTACAACCAACGTATCAAAGGGAACATGGACATAGACTCTTTTGTTTGTTTGTTTGTTTTCTCTCCCTGTCATTGAGACACTTTTCCCTGGTGGTACTGCCTTGTAGGCCTCCAGTGTATGTGGAGGCTCTTGGCCCTCATATGACTGCTAAACTGAGGCAGGGGACTGATATGTAGGGACACTCCACTCCAGAGGAGTGGGATAAGGGTTAGGGGGTAGAGGGTGGGAGGATGGGACTGGGAAGGGTGGAAAGAGGACACTATGATGGAGATGTAACCTGAACAATAAATAAATAAATTTAAAAAAAAGGATTTTCCAAGGATCCCATAACTACAGGAAAACAACAGGAGAAAGGTGAGGACAGCTGCCCTACTGTGACCCCCAGGAATAAAAATTTCCAGCATATCTTAGTTCTGCTAGCAAGATTCCCTCATGCCCTCTGTGGTGTGGCCTGGGAGCACAGGGCTGGAGGCTGTGAGGCAGAGAAAATCATTTACCTTCCCTCTGAGAAGAGGCCAGGTGAGAGAAAAAGGCACAGCCAGCCGAACAGAGCCAGAGCAAAGGGTCTCCAGAGGGTGAAGAAAACTTTTCCAAGAGCTGAAGAACTCGACATTTCAGAACCAGGCATTCTACAACTTAATTTCTCCTCTTAAACCTGGGATAGGCAGGATTCAGAGACTCCTCCTTCTGTTCTCTGGGACAAGAAAATTGTTCCATTCTTAAAGCCTCCAAGGGGTCTGATAGAAATAAGGTAAAGGGGGTAGACTCACAGGGGAAAACTCAGGACCTGGATAGCCACCAACTTAGCACACACTGACTATGTGTATGTGTGTATGTGTGTTTGTCTGTGGTGTGTGTGTGTGTGTGTGTGTGTGTGTGTGTGTGTGTGTCCTCTCTAAGCCCTAGTTTCATGGTAGAAACAAGACAGATACATAAGTCGACAGCCTAGCTCTGCCAAGACAGGGTAGGTAAGTCCTTCATAACCTCTGCTCTACAATCAATGTCTGTCAGAGAAACGGGGCCAAACGACTGAAGATCGATGCTGTAATGTATGGAGAGAAAATGGGAACTGTCCAGGCAGCCACTGGTATGTCATTTCTTAGTTTTGGAAGCTGCAGGCCTTGTACTTCCTATAAAATCAGATATATTTATCCCTCTCAGGTCTCTGAGGTGGTTGAAGAATGGATAGCTGGATTGTCATAATTAAATTTTGAGTTGTTTAGGAGTCAACAGAGTGTTATAGATCTAAGAAGATGCTTTTAAAATTGTGTTGCAAGTTAGTATGAATGTTGAGTTAGATATAGAACTTTAAACTCATGGAGATGGTTAGATAGTAGAATGTTAAAGTCAGGTACCAAATACATATGGACTGGACATTAGGAATGTATGCTAAGCCATATAACCCTCATAACTGTGGCCTAATTACCTCTGTTGTTTTGTATTGTATTTATTATCATAAGAGAAAGAGCCATTTGTTGGACTGAAAGGGAAAACTGTAGGGGGGAAATAAGATATACCTTAAACTTAAAAGAAAAAAAAAAAAGGGAAGAGGATGGGGGATGAGGGTGGGAGGGTGGGACTGTAGGGAGGAATAGGGAGGGGACTGCGATTGAGATGTAAGTTGAAGAAATAAAAAATAAAAGAAAAAATGCAAAAAAAAACCACAAGATGAAAATTAATTATAATTTGAACGTTCTTCAAGTATAATAAACTGAAAAATATGACACTGCTAAAATAAAAAAAAACAGACAGATAACCTGCTTCATTCAGGTTTAATTAGGAACTGAAATGACCGATGCCAAATCCTGCACCTAATTCATGAAAAGAAAAAACTTAACAAATATAATGGCCTAAAGTTTTATTTATTTATTTTTATTTTTTAATAAATAATGTGTCTTATTTTATGTGCATTTATGTTTTACCTGAGTGTATGTCTGTGTGAGGGTGTCAGGCCCAAGATCTGGAGTGATAGGCAGTATAAGGAATTGAACCCAGGTCCTCTCGAAGAGCACTCGGTGCTTTCAACAGATGAGCCATCTCTCCAGCCTCCAGTTTAAAGTTTTAAAAGCACAGATTTAATTGTAAATGAATATCATCTAAGCAGCACCATTCTAAAAACATATAAAAGTTCTTAAGATTCAAAAGTAAAATTTGGAGAAGTGTGATGTCTCAGGGTTAAAGGTGCATGTCAAAACAACAACAAAAAAAAACCAAACAAACAAACAAAAAACCCCAAAGAGCTGGCGACATGAATTCAACCCCATGATCTCATGAAAAACTGGGAGAACTGATTTCAGAAAATTATCTTCTGACCTACATGTATGGTACACAACATCCTTATGTATAGGCTCAAATTATATATAAATACATCATACACACACACACACACACACACACACACACACACACACACACAGATAAGGGTTTTGTGCATGTCAGATCTGCCCATGTCTTCTTTCCCCAGCCTTTGTCTTCCTAATCTAAAATATTACCTGGATTCTACTTCATTCTAACTCTTGAGGATCTGGACACATTTGCCTCAGAATTGTATTCTATTCACTGGGGATAACACTAAGAACTACTTCAGAGAGATGGGGAGAGCTTCGGTGTGTTGCCAGGCATAGAGCAAGGTCACAGTAAGACTTTGTTACTGAAGGACTGAAGGAAAGAAGGAAGGGGGGAGGGAGGAAGGAAGAAGAGAGGGAGAGAAGGAAGGAAGGAATTTAAGCTCTGAAAAAAAAAGTTTATGAACCATTTCTCTCTTTTGAGAAGTGATCAAATGTATACGCATATGTGTCATTCTGACAAGTGTGAGATGAAATCTCAGAGTCCTCTTGAGTTGCATTAAGGATGTTGAGCATTTCTTCAAGTATGTCTCTGCCGTTAGAGATTCCATTTTGTGAGTTCTCAGTTTAGCTTTGTTCCCCATTTTTTGACTGGATTATTTCGTTTCTTTGTGTTTAATTTCTTGAGCTCTTTGTATATTTTGGATATTAGCCCTCTGTTAGATGTGGGGTTGGTAAAGATCTTTTCCCAATCTGTAAGTTGCTGTTTTGTTCTAATGACAGTGTCCTTTGCCTTACAGAATATTTTCTGTTTTATGAGGTCTATTTATTGATTGTTGGTCTTGGAACCTGAGCTAGTGATGTTCTGTGCAGGAAATTGTCCCCTGTGCCAATGAGTTCAAGGCTTTTCCCTACTTTCTCTTCAATTAGATTTAATGTATAAGGCTTTTTGTTAAGATCTTTGATCCACTTGGACTTAAATTTTGTGCAAGGTGATAAACATGGGTCTATTTGAATTCTTTTACATGTTGGCATCCAGTTAGACCAGCACCATTTGCTGAAGATGCTATCTTTTTTCCATTGCATGGTTTTGACTTCTTTGTCAAAAATTAAATGACCATAGGTGTCTGGGTTCATTTCTGGGTCTTCAATTTTATTCTGTTGATCAACTGGTCTGTTTCTATGCCAGTACCATGCTGTTTTTATTATTATTGCTCTGTAGTATAGCTTGAAATCTGAGATAGTGATACCTCCAGATGTTTTTTTATTGTACAGGATTGATTTAGCTATTTTGGGTTTTTTGTTATCCCATATGAAGTTGAGAATTGTTCTTTCAAGGTCTGTAAAAAATTTTGTTGGTATTTTGATAGGAATTGTATTGAATCTGTATATTCCTTTTGGTAGGATGGCCATTTTTATTATGGTGATCATACCTATCCATGAGCATGGGAGATCTTCCCACCTTCTGAGGAATTGTATTTTTGATTGATTAATGTTTGCATACAGCAGTGTTACTAGATTCTTGCTTTTTAATTTTTTTTTTAGTTTTGTTTTTGTTTGTTTTTATCCTGTAACTTTAGAATTCATTTAATGACAGGTTTTGGTGACATTCTTAGAGTTTTCTGTATAGAATATCATATCAGCTACAAACATGGAGCATTTACATTCCTCTTCCCAATTTGGAGGAATTTTTTCCTGTCTCTTTGTCTGCACAGTACTCCCAATGTTTTTCTTAATGTCAGTTTGGAGGGTGGTTTGGTGCCTCTTTCCAGGGAAAGTTTTAGCTTTTACTCATTCAGCATGATGTTAGGGGTGTATTTGTCATATTTGGTCTTCATTATATAAG
>CAJQZJ010032066.1:8491224-8504715 GCA_907164525.1 Lophiomys imhausi | reverse complement strand
TTTGTCATATTTGGTCTTCATTATATAAGGTACATTTATTTCATGCCTAATTTGAGAGTTTCTATCATGAAGAAGTTAGTTTTTGTTAAATATTTTGTATCTAATATAATGATATGATGATCATTTGGTTTTTATTTTTTATATAAAAATGAAGACATAATAAAATCCTTATCCAGGGGTTTGAACTATAGCTTAATGGTAGAGCCCTTGCCAAACCTGTGAGAATATATGGGTGTGATCACTGGCACCACAACAAACAAACAGAAGGAATCTCAGATTTGATATCTTATGATCTGAAAGGGAATTAGTAACAGTGATTAAATGAATGGGGTTTTTAAATGACAACACTGTGGCTGGAGAAATAGCTCAGCAGTTAGGAGCACTGGCTGCTTT
Organism: Lophiomys imhausi; assembly: GCA_907164525.1. Taxonomy (NCBI): domain Eukaryota; kingdom Metazoa; phylum Chordata; class Mammalia; order Rodentia; family Muridae; genus Lophiomys; species Lophiomys imhausi. The sequence goes on along the minus strand of CAJQZJ010032066.1, from coordinate 8,504,322 downwards.
TCCAGTGGAAGCAGGTTCATCTAGGTTACAACCAACTGTAAGTTTGGTCCCAGGAAATCTAGCATCTTCTTCTGTCTTTTCGAGGCATCAGGTATGAAAGGCATACAGAATAAATGCAGCCAAAACACTCCTACACATAAAATTAAACTAAAATCTTTTAAATAGATGCCATTACTGAGGTGTAGATGAGTGTGTGTGGTCCTACTAGCCGCATGTCTGGGAGCTGGAGGATGCGGAACATGGGCAGCAAGAGTGAGACAGAGAGAGAGAGAGTCCACCACCATCAATTGTGTCAAATTGAACTATGTTGTTACTCTGAACATGAGAGACAGCACAGACACTTGGCTGAATGGCAATGAGCATTGTAGGGATTTAGTACAGCAACTGGGCTAGACAGAGGAAGGTGATCTTGTAAACCATGACTCAGAAGATCCAAAATCTCAAATCCCACGCGTGATAGCTCCAAGAAGGAAAATTGAACCACAGTGTTGCAAACAATTCCATTTTAATTTTGACAGGGTAGAAATCAAATGAGGAAAATTTATGACAATAGGTAAAGATTGCTACCATGGCTAACTGAACGTTAACCATTTACTGAGAACAGCTAAACAGAATACGTTTTCTCTCCAAGTTGCTCTTAGCTATTTCTGAGTAGAAGATGTTTCACTGTACATATTGTGGCTATGCAGCCTCTCCCAATATTAAACTATTTAAATATTAATTTATAATAAATGTGAAAAGCTTTTGAAATCTATGTTTTTCAAACCTAGTGTGCTGACTTATCAAGGACAGTTTGGGAAACAAAAAAGATATATTGGTTTATTAGTGCATAAGAGTGATAAGGAAAAAGTACACAGAAGCAATTTCCGTCAAAATAGAGAACTCACCTAGGATACTTAATCATCCACCCTGGTCTTTCCTTATCAGGGGAATAATAGTCTTCTTTGCTATGTTATTGTGACTAAGCATGAACAAAGGTGTTAGCACCTAGTACAAAGGAAAGCTGCTGTGACAAACTGCCTTAAGTTAACATGAGAGTCTTTGTACATCTGTGACTTGAATTTATTTTATTGCTTGAATATTTTTCCCTTTATTGAAAATAGATTGTTTTGCTCACATAACATATTCTGATTATGGATCTCCCTCCCTCTGCTCCTCCCAGCTCCTCTTTACCTTCACAACTGAATCCAGATTCATCCATTTTTGTTTCTCATTAGAGAGCAGACATCTAAGGGATAATAATAAAATTAAATTAAAAAAGAAAACAAGGAAAAACCCCTGACACAACATTATGAAACAAGGAGCCTCCAAAGGTGCTGCTGAGTTCATTTTCTGTTGGCCATCTACTGCTGGGCATGCAGTCTACCCTTAAGAGTAATTTGTTCCCCAATGGAACTCCCTTGGAAGAAAATGAATTTTTATTTTTAGGCAGTTATCAATTGGAGATCGCTTCTGGGTTAGGGATAAGGCATGTGTCCACTTCTCCCTTCAGCTCTAGGACCCCATCTGGTGCACATCCTCATGGGGTCTGTGGGTGCCACCTCACCCCTGTGAGTTCATATGTTCATTGATCATGGTGATTTATTCTTGAATATTTTCTGTACTACTCGGTATTATTAAAATACTCAAACTTCCAGTGATTCTGTTGCTGCTTGATGAGTTTTAATGTATGTGTGGATTCTTTGGAATTTGGACAGACCATTTCATGGGCACTGTCATACTTGGTGGTATGTTGGCAGCAGTTTTAAAGAACATTGATCAGGTGACAGACAGCTGGTGTCATTCAGCGATAATGTATCTGTTTTGATGTATCAAATATAGCCAACTGGATAGTTAAAAAACAAATTATGTATATTTCTGTAGATAAATCAGCCAAAAGTCAATTTTTCTTCAGGTTGAATATTGGTAATAAAAAGTGCTTGGAATTCTCATGTCCATCAATCTCCTCTGTCTCTGTTGAAGAGTGACAGAGGTTAAGTCTCTCTAAAATTCTTTGTTTAATATTTGAATCCCATTGTGGAACCAGTTTCTTCCTCCTTTGTCTTTTTAAAGGATTTAAAAAAAATATTCCAATAACTCTTTGAATAAGTAGGAGCTTGTCATTTAAGAGACATTTCAAATTAAGGCTACAAGATGTGTTCCCCCACCCCACAGCAAATCAGAGAATAAGTGTCATTTGAATATTTTTCATACATTTACATGGAATGTCAAGAGTCCCTAATTCCAATTATGTAAAATAAAATTAACTAGTGAAACCTACTGCAAAGCCCATATTTAAATTTTGTGTTCAAAGTAACAACAGCTTGGAAATACATAGCACACTTTAAAGACAAGTAGCTTCACTTCCTCTGGGAATAGGAGGTTAGGGAAAGTCAGATTCTCAGATGGATTGAGGAACATATAGCAAAGAGAAGTAAACCCTCAAACACAGAGAAGCATATTCAAGATTTCTTTTTTTTCTGAACTGTATTTTATTTTCTTTCCAAGTGAAAATAACAAGTGTATGTATTTACACTTCTTGAAAACACACTTTTTATCCCTCTTCTGTCTAAGAGGGGAGCTGTTCATTTCCATGATGTGTTTCCTTTCTCCAGCTCCTGAGAAGTGCCATCCTCTGCCATCTGCCTTCAGGGGGTGCTCCTGGGAGCTTTGAGTACTCTGTGGCCTTCCCTCAACCCTTAAGGCTTTATGATCCTACTTGACTTATTTTCAATCTCGTCAAGTTATCACCTGGCTCAAGGCTGGAATTTCTTATGCATACATCAAACATCAAGGAATTTCTTCTAAACCAGGCATAAAGGTGAATGTGTTGAGAGACAGAGGCAGTAGGATCATTGACTGTTTCAGGCCAGCCTCGTCTGCATAGCAAGTTCTGTATAAGCAAGGCTATATATCAAGACCCAATCTCAAACAAACAAATTTTTAAGAAACAACAACAAAGAAACAAAAAGGTGGTTTTTTCTCCTATCAGAACAATTTAAAAATTAAATAAAATGTCTGTACTAATTATGCCAGGCAATATTTGTCTAAAACTGATCACATACTCTTCTCTCTTTAAGACTCAGACCCATCTGATCCTTCTTACTTCTTTAAATCTAGAATGCATTCCCATCTCAATGTGTGACCACATTTGTAAAAGACTGAGCCAATGTGCAAGTTATACCGTATATAACTTTTCAAAGAAGTGAAAACAGAGAGGCAGGAAGATTGGCGCAATTTCAAAGCCACCCAGATCTCCTTAGTGAGTTCCAGGCAAGCCAGATCTATAGAGTAAGACTGTGTCTGAAAAAAACAGAAACAGATAAAGAAGGCTCAGCATATGTTAATACTTTGGACTGAGTATCAGGCACCAGTGTCTTGACCACAGCTCTTCTTAAATCATGCTGCCCTTACATGTCATTTGATGTACAGTAAGCCAATCTTAAATGTCAGTTAACATTAGAAGGTAGTAGCAATGTCCATAGAGTGGTGACATATATAATAGGATGTACATAATGTGGAATTGTGGAAACAAGTGGCAAGCCAACACCTCAGTTCCATCTTCAAGTGCAGTTGAGGAAGAATTGACTTTAGAGGAGTTGGAGACTTTAGATGGTTTCTACATTAAAAATATGACAAAGCTTCCAACTGCTGAGCTTCTCTCCCTATTCTCTGTGGCCTTCAGCTTTTCTGAGAAGGACAAGAGAGAGAGGCCATTTTGGGATTGTGGTTGGAACAAGAGAAGCCTATGAAGGACATATTAAAATGACAGGGGAAATCCAGGTTTTCATGGCCATGGTTGCAGCCCTACAGAGCCAAGAAATTTCCAGGATTCTATGTTCTCTTTGAGACAAGTTAATTTGTTCTGGCTGTTTCTTTTTCCCAAAAATTTATTTATTTCTCCAAGTTACATCTCAATCACAGTCCCCTCCCTTCTCCCCCTCCCAGTTCCACTCTCCTACCCTCTTCCCCCTCACCCTCCTATCTGCCTTTTTTTAATGTAAGGTGTATCTTTTTCCCCCACAGCTCCCCTGCTCCCCCTTTTGGTCCAATAAAAGGCTCTTTTTCTTATAACAATACATACAATATTAAAACAATAAGAACAATTAGGCCACAATTATGAAAATTTAAAGGTGTAACATACATTCCCAATGTCCAATCCATATGTATTTGGCAACTGATATTAATATTCTATTATCTATCTATCTTGATGAGTTAAAATTCTATACATAACTCAGTTTCCATCCTAACTTGCATTACAAACTTAAAAAACATCTTCTTAGACCTAGAGCATCCTTTTAATTCCTAAACAACTTAAAACTTAACTGTGAGACTGTAATTATCTAATCTTCAACCACATCAGAAACTGAGAAGGATAAATATATCAAAATAAATGGACGTTCAGAGCAAGCAGCTTCCAAAAAAATAAATGTCAGACAACTGGTTACATGGACAGTCCCCAACTTCTCTCAATATATTGTAGCAGCTATCTTCGGTCTTTTGGTCCAGCATCTCTGTTAGACATTAATTGTAAAGGAGGAATTATGAAGGACTTGCCTACTCAGTCTTGGCAGAGCTAGGCTGTCAACTTACCTGCTTCCAAGTTTTATTTTCAGACAGCATTCTGTCTACAGTTGAAGCAAGGGGTTTCTCTTGCCCAGTGACAAGTTTGCTACTAATGCAGCCATCTCCAAATGGAGATTCTTCGATACTCATCTTCTACTTGGAGTAGAATGGGGGTGCTGTCAGGAGCTGACATGTCTCAATATCATAAAATCTTAAGAAAACATCTTTGAATGCCATATCCTACAGTTCTCTGGAGGTTTTTGAAGACCACTTATCTATATCCATATATTTGGATAAGCAAATGTTGTTTGTCTCTCAGCAATTTGATTTCTGATTAACTTAGAAAACATCTGTGATACACTATGCTAATACCTAACAAAATAACAAGTTTGAATGACTATTAGTTTGCATTTCTTATTTATCCTAAACAGTTTGTGACAGTTGTTATCAAAAGATCATAACTTCACATTTCATTTTTAAGTATTACATAGGTATAATACCCACTTATGAGTGAGTAAATACCATGTGTGTCTTTTTGAGTCTGTTAGGTCATTCAGGATGATCTTTTCTGTTTCCATCCATTTGCCTGCAAATTTCATGGTATCCTTGTTTCTGATAGCTGAGTAGTATTCTATTGTGTAGATGTACCACAATTTCTTCTATGATTTTGTTGAAAATATTTCCTGGGCCTTGCAGCAGGGAGTCTTCTCCTTCTTCCCACTCCTATTATTCTTAGATTTGATCTTTTCATAGTGTTCCAGATTTCTTGAATGTTTTGTGTCAGGAACATTTTAGATTTAATGTTTTCTTTGACCAATGTATTGATTTCTTCAAGTGTGTCTTCTAGGCCTGAGGTCCTTTGTTCCATCTCTTGTAATATGTTGGTGATGCTTGTATCTGTAGTTCCTGTTCTCTTCCTTAGGTTTTCTGTCTCCAGGATTACCTCACATTTTGTTTTCTTTATTGCTTCTATTTCCATTTTCAGATCTTATACTGGTTTATTCATTTCTTCCACTGTTTGTTTGTGTTTTCTTGTAATTCTTTAGAGGAATTATTCATTTTGTTCACCTGTTTTATTTTCTTGCATTTCTTTAAAGGATTTATTCATTTCATTCATCTGCTTAATTGAATTTTCCTTTATTTCTCTAAGAGATTTATTCATTTCCCCTTTTAAGGCCTCTATCATCATTATAGGGTTTAATTTAAGGTCATTTTCTTGTGCATTGGTTTTATTAGTATAACCAGGGCTTGCTACAGTAGGATAATTGTGCTCTGAAGGTTCCATATTGCCCTGGCTCTTGTTGGTCGTGTTCTTACACTGGCTTTTAGCCATCTGGTCATGCCTGGGTAGTCCGGGCTGTTCTTTGTGTAGCAGGCCTGCATGTTCCTATGGTGCAAACCTGGGAGTTCCTGGTGCTGCAAAATTGAATTAGGCCAGTGGAGCAGTGTCTGAACAACAGAGCTCAGAGGGAAAGCACCAAGCTCAGAGCACCTGGAGGTGCCCCAGGGGACTCAGAATTTTCCTGGCGTTGGAGGCTTAGATGTTGCTGATATAGCAGGCTTAGTGTTAGCCTGGATATTCCTGTTGCAGCTATTCTTGTGGCAGTTGGTAGAGCAGTGGCCCTTCAATTAAGGTGGAGTTTCCTGATATAGCAGACTTGAGTGTTCCTGTTGTATCCTGCCTGATGACTTCTAGATGTTCCTGAAGTTGCAGGCCTGATGACCCTAGGTGGAGCTGGTTTGGATACTGGTCATGGATGCTCCTAGATATTTTGTGGTTGCAGGCGTGGTGACTCCAGGTGGAGCTGGTCCAGGAGATGAGGATGCTCCTGGTGTATCAGGCCTAGGTGTTCCTGGTGTTGTAGGGCTGGAAGTTCCTGAAGTTGCAGGTCTGCGGTTCCCGGGTGGAAGATAGAGCTGGATGTTCCTGAACCTGTAGGCCTGGGGATCCCAGGTGGCACAGATTCTGAAGATGGAGCTTGGAGGATCAGCACTCAGCTCAGGGCATCTGGGAGTGTCCAAGAGTACTGGGAAGAGTTGGAATTTGTTGGGGGAAGAGAGAGGAAGGATCTAACCTGGGTGTCCCTGAGGGTGAAGGCCTGGAGACCCGAGGTGTGCCAGGGTCAGGAAAATGGGCCTGGGTGCTCCTGGTGAATGAGGCCTTGTAACCTCTGACAGGGTGAGGGAGGAACCTGTTCTGACTATTTTACACCAATCCTCTCTAAACTATTTATGAAATATATAAGATTGTATATTGGATTGGAAGAAAAAATTGGGTTTTATTATATCAATTTTATCTCATTCTTTTTCTGTGTCAAGATACATGCATTTGCTATTATATACAGTACCATAGAGCATGTGTATGATCTACCAGTGCAAAACTCATGCGTGATGGACTCAGTGCTTTTGGCAGGAAGGAAGGTGGGTAATAAACCTTTCTCTTTTCCTTTTTCCAGACTGTGGTTTTGTACCTGCCTCCCAAAACTAACTTCAGCATGCTCAAAAGGAAGCAGAGTTCCCGGGTGGAAGCCCAGCCAGTTACTGACTTTGGTCCTGATGAATCTCTGTCAGACAATGCTGACATACTCTGGATTAATAAGCCAGTAAGTCACTTTCTGAAGTTTGGAGAAGCACATGCTGATATAAGGGAAATTTCATTCATAAATTCAAAACTCACATACCTTTGGCTTTTAACCATCTATCTGAGCTGCAGTGGAAAATGAATGAGTCTCAAAGTCTGGTGCATGGGTTGGGAATGACTCAGACTGAAAAGAGGAGTTGGTGCTGTGAGTGTCTCCCATAGGAAGATACAGACAGGATAAGCAGTCTCTACAATGCCTTCCTGCCCCCTCCCCACTCTGGATACAGGATTCTCAGATCACACAGTAGAGATAATCCAAAATGAGTATCCCTAACCACATGCTTTCTTTGTCAGAGTCAATGGTGATGGTGATTTACTTAGATGAGAAAGGGTGGAGAGACTCTATCCTTTCTGGAGAATCTTTACTTTGTTTCCAAACTTGTGACTCAGAACACGAGCCTAGTGTCTCACAAATTCATTCACATTGAGCATGAGAGAAAATCTGCTATTCAGTGGTTGGACTGAGCCAGGAAGTCCACGCTTATATCTTGGGAGTTCAGTTCCACATGGAAAAGTACGAAAGACTTCCTTCATAAACTCATAATTATAAGTGAAGAAATAATGAGACAAACTACCCTAACCCTCTCAGTGCCTGCTCCTCCTCTAGGCAGGACGAAGACAGTCGGGCTGCCTTCCTCCTGAGGTTCACTAACCTGCTTCTGGGAGAATTCCATAGCCAGATCACATGTCTTTGTGTATTGCACTCCCTGATGATATAACCCCAGAGACACTACTGAAATTATTAATGATTAATTATAATTCTTCAAACTCAAAGACAATTTGCTGTGAATACCCCATCTTTAAAATCTCCTGGTAATTAGATCCTTTATATTGGAAGAGTCCAGATAGGGTTGAATTTACATTATGACATCTATTGAAGTTTTTTCAAACTTCATGTTTGAAAATTTCAATACTTCAACCCTTAAAATAAATTGAAATATATATGTCCTCTGTGGTATGGAATTGCTGGGACTATATTTTATGTAAATATTATTATAGTCAGGCAAATATTATAATACACTCATCCCCCAAGATGTCTGAGTCTTCTCAAATTTCTGTTAATAATCATTCATTTTAAGCTTAAGGACTTGCTGGTTTATGGAACTGCATGATCCATCTGTTATCAAACTATAGCCCTGAAACAGGAGTGTAAAATTAGCAAAATAACACAGCCACACACACATACACAGATACACACATATGTATATCCACAATAATAGTCAAGAAATAACACTTACATTATGTTTGAAAATTGTGTACTGGGTAATTCAGTAACAATGTTAATTCTATGAGGTTAGCATGTAGATTCAATTAACCCTTTGTATCCTTGGCATTACTTTTATAATGAAATATTATATACAAGTGCATTAAATATATAGCCATTTCTTTTTATTTTAGGGTTAATTAAAATCTTTAGACAGTAAATCAATGTGTGTCTAGAATTGCACAAAAATTTAATTTTTATATTTTAAAAGATATTCTAGGCTAAATACATGCATACTTAAAAAAGAAGACAGCCTCACTCATCTTTTTTACTACAATGATAATATTGGAAGTGATTTTTAAATGCTTTAAAATTTATTTTTATGTGCGTGTGTGTGCACATGCGTTTTACATGTGATACATTTTTTAAAACCCTGTATATAGAAATGTTCTTTGCTATATATCAATCCATTTTAAAAGCTTTGATGATCTGCAGTGGTTGGCCATTTTGTAAGATACTAGTTAAATTACAGTCAATAGAACATGGCTGCCAATTCTTCATAGTGCCAAAAGAAAACAGAACTCACACCCAGGTTCGTTGTGGGTGAATTGGGCCAGGATTTTCCACAAAGTGGTCTGTTGCCCTTCCAATTAACCTTGGGTTTAGCTCCTGTTAATGTGTAACCACAGGAATGTTTCTTAAACTTTTCAGAACCTCAGTAGGTTCAGGTGGAAATGAGCTGGTTTGAGAACTAAGCGCCATAAACAAATATGTGAAAGTACTGAGTGTGTTCACACATGAACTCAGCACAGTGGATGTTCTCTTCTTCCTGACCCCTCTACTGGTGAACTGTTTTAACCTAAGCGTTATGTATTCCAAGTAGTGTGCGTTCTAAGACAAAGGTCCCAGTTCCTAGCGTCCAAAAGTAACCTTGGCCTCTGTGCAGTGGGTGCACTCTCTGCTGCGCATCTGCGCCATCATCAGCGTCATCTCGGTGTGCATGAACACGCCCATGACCTTCGAGCACTACCCTCCTCTTCAGTATGTGACCTTCACCTTGGACACTTTATTGATGTTCCTCTACACTGCAGAGATGATAGCAAAAATGCACATACGGGGTATTGTCAAGGTGAGTAGTTTCTTGTCGTTTAAGTAGGCTGAGTAGTTTAACCAACTTAGCAGTGGTTTTGTATGAATGTCTAAATACAACGCAGTTTTAAAATTTTATTGAGATTGAAATTTTTAAAAAGCATAACTCCAAAAATCGGCAATGTCACATGAGAATATTTTTAAAACTAGTTACATTTTATAAGGTAAAGACACTTATATCCCCTGATATCTGTAAAGGAGCTAGTTGCTCTACATATATGCTTCATGTATCCAGGGTTGGGTGTATTGTGCCCACTACAGAACTAAAGCCATGGCCTACCATGGTTATGGACCCTCAAGGAGGGAGGCACTTCTATTTGTTGATGTACTGAACACAAGATAAATGTCACTTGATTAAGTCAGAGCAGAGCACGCTGACATTTAGCTGGATTTCATAAATCTGGGTTGTTTTCAAGATATAAAATGATGGAAAAGGGAAAATGAGAGATATAGGAACCTGGGAACTGCAAAGAAAAGAATATTTACATCTGGTTGGTAGCCTTGGGAAATAAAATAAATTAAACTTTTAATAAAAGTTTAAGAAAAGAGAGACAACTTTTGCCACAATATCCTGATGTATTGCACCAACTTGTTCAGAGATTAGGGATAGGGAAAGATGCTGTCCTGGGAGCACCTTACATTGTCCCATCCAGAGAGAGTGTCATAGTGAGGGCTTTAAGGCTTACAAGTGACTTATTTGAATCAAAGTCTGGCTCTTCTGTGTTGGTGAGGTTCTGGGGAATGTGAGACCACGTGCAGGGACTGAGAGGCCTTCATAAAGTGACTCATATGAGCTGTCACTCTCTTAGCTTCTCTTCATCCATCAAGAATTACAATTCTGTCCTTAACAGAGTCTGCAATGGCCAGTGCACTGTGATGTGCAATTCTAATGGTTTATTACAAAACTACGAATCACAGCTGCATAAAGATCAGCAACTGAGCAGTTATAGTTTAACTTAAAGGAAATATGAACTATTGACCCACTTCAGAAATAACTCCCTATGTATTGTGGATAAGTCTTTTAATTTGCTTTCCAAAAACACCATCATTGTATAAGGTGAAATTAAGAAAAATTCCTAAGGTGGGATAACTCCCACCCCATGTTCATATTCCCCTGATTGTTGTAAATGTCCTTAAGTTGGTTTCTATTCGTCAGGACTCAAGCAGGTTCATATATTGTGTTTGATCGTTGTGTGTGACGCATGGCTGTGTGTGCATATGTGGGTGCATGTCCTTGCCTGCCCCTGCACGAGCCCAGTCCAGTTTGACGTCAGATGTCTTCCTCTCTTGCTCTCCACATTTATTTTTTGAGAAAGAGTCTCTCGATGAATCTGGAGTTAGCTGTTTCAACCAGACTGGCTGACCGTGAGCTCTTGTAATCCACCTATCTCTGCCACAGGCATTGAGGTCACAAGACATGTGCTGCTAGTCCCATCATTAATATGGGTGCCAGGAATATGAATTTTGATTCTCCTAGTAGACTATATATCCTCAATTTGTAAGTCAAAATAAGCTTTCTTTCCTTGTGTTGCTTCTTGTTGGATATAGAAAATATAACTAATAACCTGTGGAGCCTCACACCTTCTACAAACGTGGCCATTTGTTCTTGGGTTTCCTTTCTGAGCTTTCATCTCAGGTATTCCACTGCTATATACTAGTAATTTCTAAATTATGACAATGTGCTGGTTCACAGGAAAGTGAGCACCTTCACTGGAATCAATGACTGGATTTTAAGATAATTCCAAAATTGCTGGATCTTTTCTAAAGTCTTCAGTGAGTTTTTCTAAGTGTGATATTTAAGTTAGCATCGGTCGTAACGTTAAAGTTGTCAACTATCACAGGAGCCCAACGGTAATTTTACTCCCCTGGGCATGCCTGGCCCTATTTTATGTGCTGTGTTCCACTGGAGGACTCTGAACGACCTTATCACTTGTGTATATTGGTCACTCAGGACACAGCAGACTGTGAGGGAGCTGCGTACTGTGTGTGAAACCTTTGTGATTTATGCCACCATGTGATGATTTCTTAAGGCTCCAAATTGAATGAAATAAAGTTATAATATTTTCCTAGATTAAGCCTTCTTGTTTCTTAGTTATATAGTAAGTTAGGATATGAGTTTCATATCAAGAAAATTGTTCTGACATAATTTAAGATTGAAAAGAACAGAGGTAGACATGATATCCAATCAATCAGTTCATTCCATGTGAACAGGGCACTAAACGAATGAATTTTGAATATTCAAAGTTGAATTAATATTTAAAAAATAAAAAGTTATTTAATACCCAATTGTTTCTAAAACTATAGATTCAACATTTCTATTTTTTAACTTCTACTAACATTAAAATGATTAACTGTTTACTAAACTCAAAAAATTATTTTATTTCAATCTATAAAAAATGACAAATTAAAAATGAGGACCAGCTAAGTATATTTCTGCTTTTAATTGGGAATAATTACAGTAGAGTAGAACATGCGGTGTCAACTTTAATTATTCTGCATTACTAATATTATCTTGAAGTAATCAGAACATCAAAGCTCATTAAAACTTGTGTTTAAATCCTAGATGATGTTTCTTTATATCTGAGATCTGGTTGTCTTGAACCAAACTTTAAATATTTTTTCCATTTATTTTCATTATTTTTCTCTTTGAACATCAGGTTGCAGCAGTTAAGCAAGTGTTGCTAACTGTTGATTTTATGACTTTAAATCTAAACCATAGCTTCATCATTTGGTAGCACACAGTTCTTCAACATGCATATCATAAAAGATGACCTGAGCAAGCTGGGTTTAATATTCCATTCTTGAATATAAAATGAAACTCTAATGAAGGTCAATCTTAGCAAAATGTTACATGTAACCATAAATTTATGTTATTAATGTAAATTTTATTATTTTACAGTTTTATGTTTGTGAGTTTGTCTTGTTTTTATATTTTCATGACAAATATAAACAATTTTAGGGATAAAATCATCAAAATAAAAATGTCTGTCCACAAAGATGTTTTGGAAAAACCCATATTGCTCAAATGAATCGTCTTGCTGTCTTCAATTACAATCTGTGAAAGTTTAAAAAATATTGAGTACCTGCCTGCTAAAAACTTGCTTTTAATACTTTTCTTATTTAATTCATTTGCCAACAGTGTGATATCACCTCTCATTTGTACAGTATCTTCACACATAACAACTTGCAAAAGGATGCTATCTTTGTTCTCTTATAGGACTGAAGTTTGTGTTTGCACATGGAGAGCAATGCTATGAATATTTGTTTCATTTTAAAGCTTTTATTATTTCTTTTACTTTTTTGAGATTATACTGTAATTACATCATTCCCCCTTCCCTTCCCTCCACCCAAACCCTCCCATATACTTCTCCTTGTTCTCTTTTAAATGATCAGCCCTGAAAACATATACATACAAGTAACATTATATAGGTTGAGCAGGATGTATTTATGTATTTAGAAATACAGACATGCTTGCGTACACACATACACACACAGAAAGAGGGGAGAGAGTGAAAGATCTGCTTATAGGACAGCAGGAAGATCTTGAACAAAAAAAAAA
>CAJQZJ010032066.1:8431615-8481224 GCA_907164525.1 Lophiomys imhausi | reverse complement strand
ACACACACATACTCACACACTCACACACACATTCACACACACACTCAGACACTCACACACACATACTCACACATTCACACACATACACACACACTCACACACACTCAGACACTCTCATACACTCACACACATACACACACACTCACACACACATATACACACTCACACACATACACACACACTCAGACACTCACACACACATACACACACACTCACACACACTCAGACACTCTCACACACTCACACACACTCAGACACTCACACACACTCACTCACACACACTCAGACACTCACACACACTCACACACACATACACGGTGCAGCTGGTACTTTGGAGAGGACTGGGGTGACAGTCAAGCTGTGCTCAGACAGCAGCTGGCAAGGATTTGTGAAGTCAGGTGGCCTCTTGAAGGGCCCTGCATGTTCCGAGCACTCCTTCTACGTTCTGTGGTCAGTGAAGATGTGTGGGATTTTCACTCATGAATAACAGGGTCTAATTTGTGCCTGAGAAGTTCTTTAGTTGCCTCCCTCAATCCCTCTCCCCAGAATATTCATGCTGGCCAAGTCACTAAAGGAAACACCAACCAAGTGAAATGATGTATATTTGAGGTGCTGGGAGATCATCCCAAGTACTGTAGTCTGAATTCTTCAAATGAGTCTCAGTTATCTGTTTCTTATCTGGCAATGGATGTAGATAAAAGTGGCATGCAGCTACTGAACACTGTTGGAGTAATAAATAATAATGCTAAGACATAATAACAGATGGGCTCTGGGAAGATATGACAATAAATCACAAGCTCATGAAGCTACCAATGCATCTCATTTGTGACTATCCCTCTAAATGCATTTGGTGTCTCTCCTGGTTAAATACTTGCAAGACTCTTTCAGATAGTTTCTTATGCTGGATAATTGATTAAAAGCCTTCAACTGTTTACTTTTATACAAACTGACAGACAAGTCTTGAATAAGTCATATCCTCCTTCACATGCATGACAACTTCTGCCCAGAGCCCAAGTACTGTCTGTCCACCATTTTTATTGACACTGTCATTTCAGAGGGAAATTCTCTTTTCAAAAACCATTTTATTGAAATATATATTCTAACCACAAGATGGAGGCCCTATTAATAATGAAAGCAGTAAGTCTTCATTTTTCTTTGACAGTATCTTCCCAATTAAAGTCAACATATCGTTTTTTGCAAATTAAGGAATGTTTCTCCTTCACTGTTACTACCTGGTTCCTATATTGTGCTCTGGATTTTAGGGGACAGGCTGCCTTAGGACCTGAAGTGATTATTGGCCTCTGTCAGTTCAAGTCGAATTTGTGAGGCTAGGAGAACAAATAGATGCTTTCCTTTTTAAAAAATATTTATTTATTTATTTATTACTTCAGGTTACGTCTTTATCACAGTGCCCTCTTTCCAACCCTCTCAGTCCCAACCTCTCACCCTCTACCCCCTATCCCTTCCATCCCACTCCTCTGGAGTGGAGTGTCCCTACATAACAGTCCCCTGCCCCAGCTCAGCAGTCATATGAGGGCCAAGAGCCTCCTCATACACTGGGGGCCTACAAGGCAGCACCACTAGGGAAAAGTGTCTCATGGATAGGAAACAAAGTCTATGTCCATGTTCCCTTTGGTGCATTGGTTGTAATATAGTTATCCTGTACTATATGGCTGAAATCCGATTATAAATGAATAGATGTCATGTGCATCCTTCTGAGTCTGGGTTAGCTCACTCAGGATGAGCTTCTCTAGTTCCATCCATTGCCTGCAAATTGCATGATTTCGTTGTTTCTGATAGCTGAGTAGATGCTTTCCTTTTAACAACTTGAACTCAGGGTTTTTCAAATTCTCATGTTTCATGAAAATTTTACCTTAAAAATGCCATCTTAAAATGCTAAAAATTACCTTTTTGGAGGTCTACCCCATTGTTATAAAAATTGCATATGGTTTGTTATGCAATTGGCCTTTGACTATTCCCATCACAGAATTAAATATATATGTACATATACAATTTGCCTGACAATCTATGTGGATTTATTTTCAGGGTGATACCTCCTATGTGAAGGACCGCTGGTGCGTTTTTGATGGATTCATGGTCTTTTGCCTTTGGGTTTCTCTTGTGTTACAGGTAATTAATTAAATATGTTTAAATTACAAAGGTGTTTTAAGAAGTGAGCATTATCTTGCATTCAAAGTTTAACTAGAAATATTAAAGAGTACATTTCAAATGTGGTTGTGTAATTTCCAATATTGTTTATATTACATGTTCATGGATAGAAAATTCTAATTGTAACATTTAAATTATTGTTGGTTACACTTCTGAGTTCTCAGAAATTAAAATAAACAATAAAGGTAGTTAGTCCTCTTAAAACAACTATAGAAATACTGTCATTGAAATAAAATACAAGATTTGCAGTGAGATATCTAATTTTTAAATCAGAAATTGAACTTAAAATTCTGAGTTCTCATTACCTATTAATGGGACAGTTTGCCCTAGGGGTGCTACCATGTAGGCCCCCAGTGTAAGAGGAAGCTTGTAGCCCTCATATGACTGTTGAACTGAGAGGGGCTGATATGTAGGGACACTCCACATCGGGGGAGTGGGATGGGTGGGAAAGGGAGAGAGGGTGGGAGGGTGGAACCAGGAGGAGGTGGAAAGAGGGCATTGTGATGGAGATGTAACTTGAAGTAATAAGTAAATATTAAAAAAATTCTAAGTTCTGCTCTCACATTGACTAAAACCTCATTAAAAACAGATTAAGGTATTAATATTGATATAGATATTAGTCAACACCAAATACCTTGCTATGATAAATGCTTTATCATAGTAAATGGAACTCATGTATGGAAAAGCCTTTACAGGGGACTTTAATGGGAAATACTCTAACTCAATCTCATATATCCTTGCAGGCATGATTTTACATTTAAGAAAAATCACTATTTGACTTTTTTAAAAATTTGATTCTACTAAGAAGCCAACGTGAGATTTAGCTCTCTAACAAAAATGAAGTGATCAATGCATTATTGTTAACTTTTTATAGAATATTGTGAGTCAGACCCCTATTCTTTTATTCTTTGTTTAAAAAATTGAGAATAGACTTTGGTGAGACGGTTCATCAGCTAAGGGCACTTGCCACCAAGCCTGACATCCTAAGTTAGATCCCTGGGATTTGCATAGTAGGAGGCATGAACTAACTGCTTCAGGGTATCTCTGACCACTTACTGTGCACCACTACACAGTTACATGTTCACACACACGTGCACACACACACAGTTAATCAATTAATAATTAAAATTCAGAATAGAAATGTTCATTTAATCTTTCCAACTTAGTGGTTGTTGAGTAGCTGTGCTTCCTCATTCTTATGAAGTTCTCATCTCCTGTGGCCTGAGTTCACTTCACATACTCATATGTCTTTTGTTTTGTAGATATTCAAAGACACTAAATAAAGTTGGCACTTTATTATTTCATGATAAAAACTATGGCTTGGAGAATTAGAAAATGGAGATTTAGGGCATTTTCATTAGTTACATGTTTGTTTCTCTGAATGTAGTTCTAATGTAGAGATGCACTTGTTGATGGGACACAACGTAGAACTAAACTCTAAGTACAGGGTGCTTTCTTGTGTCACTCATACATTTCACGACAATAAGGCACGCTGAGGGGAAGCCTAAGCTGTGTGTCTCTTCATAGGTGTTTGAAATAGCTGACATAGTTGACCAGATGTCACCTTGGGGCATGCTGAGGATCCCACGGCCGCTCATTATGATCCGGGCTTTCAGGATTTATTTCCGATTTGAACTGCCAAGGACCAGAATTACAAACATTTTAAAGTAAGCACAGCATGGTGCATACATTTAGGGGGAGTATTTATGGAATTTGGGGGGGCATTTAATCTACTTTATCTAACTTTTTTTCTATTCCCTAGGCGGTCAGGAGAACAGATATGGAGTGTTTCAATTTTCCTCCTTTTCTTCCTTCTTCTGTATGGGATTTTAGGAGTTCAAATGTTTGGAACATTTACCTACCACTGTGTAGTGAATGACACAAAGCCAGGGTACGTTTCTTAGCTACACTTGGAGTCTAGCTGATTAACAAGGGCATTTCTGCATTTTTTGTGAAATTGTCAAATGCTTTAAATCACAGGTTTTTTTTGGGGGGGGGGGTATTTTGTGTTCTGTACTCTTTGCCACCCTTGTATTGTTTTGTCTAACTTTGAGTCAAATGTTTACAACAAGCCAGATCAAAAAGTAAAACCTGATAGGAATGAGTATTAAGCGCAGTCAGACTTTCCTGAGAATGGCCACATGGGGAGTGTGCTAACAAAACTTTGGGAGGTATCCATGGTATCAGACTGTTAGGGAAAATAAAACCCTCATTCTTATAATTAATAGCACTGGTCATCCTTTCCTAAAAGAGCAGTTTCCTGGCTGATATCAGCAAAATTTCTAGATGATAAAGGATGACTGTCATCTAATCCATGTTGGCATTGCAAGGCTGGGATTAACCTGTGATTTGTGAGAGTGAAGTAGCTACTCGGTGCCACTGTAGAATGGGCTCTCCTACAGACAGCCATTGCGATGACCAGGCTGATACACAGTGACAGGAGGGAGGGGAGAGCTGATTGCAGCCCCTGGACATACATGACCGGAAGTATCCAGTATCTACTAGGGGTTGACCTGGCAAACCCACAAATGTTCAGTAGTTATAACCACACGGTGTAGGGCAAAGGACCCTGAGGCAGATATTGATTTTACACCTTCTATTCATGTCTTTGAGCAGGAATTGATCTGGGTTTTGTGTGTGTGTGTGTGTGTGTGTGTGTGTGTGTGTGTGTGTGTTAAAAGACTCACAAATTACATTTTTTAAAAAAAAATCTCAATTGGGATCACAGAATGTAAATTCATAGCATTTTGTTGAATTTTAAAGGAGACTCATTTATGTTTGCGATAAAAATCCATTAGCAATTAGGATTTTAAAAATACTGCAGCTTTTATAATTCTTGTGATATTTTTGTATTTGGAGGAGTTTTTCCATAAAAGAAGATATTTGTACAAGTGAAAAGAAGATGAGCCACAGCTAAGTGAATCCCTGTCACTATCATATATATATATATATATATATATGGTTAAATTATATAAATAATTATAAAATTCATTCAATTTCAATTTGTCTGAGCTTATGTAAATTTATCAGGTCATTCCTCTATGGCTTGTCTATAAATTGTCTTCTGAAAGCATACACAAGACTTTCAAATATTAAAATGGACAAAATAATTTGCAAAAATTCAGCGTATTTTTACTGGTCATATGTTTATTTAAAAACCTCTTAGAAAATATGCTCATATTTTTACCTTTATTAGTTTTTACCTATCTGTATGGGTGTCAGGAAAGTATACGTGTGCCGTGGCATGCCTGTGGGAGTCAAGTCTAGTCATATCCCTCTCTATCAGGGAATGGAATCAGGTGTTCAGGTTTGGTAGCAGGTGTTTTTATTCTCTGAGACACCTTGCTGACTCTATTTTACCTTTATTTAGAAGCTGTATAAAGGGTTATCACATTTACATACAAGTTTGTCTTGAGTTCATAGGAATGTACGTGGACAACAGACCTACTTTGATTATTAGCAGTGACAAAAGAAGTTAATTTTTATCCTTTAATATAACTTTATAAGAATTTCACACCACTTTGTTTTTGAGGCAGATGTAATGACACATATGTATACAAAAGCCATTATGAAACTGATTACTATAAAATTTATTTTTTAAAAATTACTAAAAATCAAGCCCTTATTTTCTCTCCATTTTAGTTCTTCAAAAATAGCCACAAAGGGTAACTTTCATAATTAAAGTTTAGTTTTCTGAATATATTATTTTCTCCACTATCACAATATATATATGTATGTGTATATATATATCCTTTTAAGCCTCACTTTCTGCTTTTATGCATCTTTCCTCACACCCACAGGAGAGCTGTTTGTCTTCTTGAATGTTCTCTGCCCTTACTTTGCTTTCCTGGTTGATTCCTTTTCTTATCATTGCTCTTTCTTGCCATAGTTTGTCTTCTAGATTTTTCTTTCTCTTGTTTCTTCAGATGAAATATGTCACTTTCTTAATTTCTCTTTTTAAATACAAGGTCTTGAAGACATACTCTTCCTTCTAAGTATATCTTCAAAATTTGATGTTTTGTATTTTAATTATTATTTAATTCAAATTTTTGTTTTACTTCTGACATCTTTCTTGACCTGCAGTTTATGTAGAAGTATGTTTTTGGTATGAAAGAATTTCAAAAGCAATATTTATGTTGCTATGTAATTTTCTTCTACTGTGATTGGATAATAATTCCTGCAAGAAATTCATTAAGGATCATTTTGGGGGATGGCATATAACTATTCATGAAAATTAGGAAATTCTCAATTTTTGCATGTGATTTTGGTCAAGTTATCTGGTGGTGTTCTAGTCTTTTCATGATTTCTTTACCTGTTTGTTCTATCATATAATAAAACAGCATCACTGTTTTCTTAAAATGACAGGAATTTCCTTTTCTCTTTTAGTTCAGTCAATTTATTTTTCCTTTTTCATTTCTGAGGTATGAAACACTAATTAAGTGGATGAATACAAAATGCCCTGTCTTTTTGATGAATTAACCTTTCTATACTTAAACACGTCTGACTGCTTCTGAGTCAGGTTTGGTGCAGCCAGGGTTTGTAGTGAATCAAGAAAATGACCTTTCAAAGTCACCTTTCTTAATAACAATTAGATTTTAAACTCTAAAGCAATCTATTTTTATTTAGCCAGCTTTTGTCTTATTAACAGTTGATATTCTCCTGAAGCTGTTTAAGACTACATATGCTTCGTTTTGTTCCTAGACTGCTGCTAAAAGTAAGCCAATGTCAACCCACTCCATCCCCAGTATTATGAGCCACTTAACTGTAAGGCCAGATTAGTAAGATGGAATTAAACTCATTGAAAGGAACTAAAATTAATAAGGAAAGTGGCAGTAAGTGAGTTTGACACAGTTATCCAGATAATCCTAATCAGCAGCTTGAACTCCACTGTTTCAAACCTTGGACGTAACAAATCACACACACACACACACACACACACACACACACACACACACACACACACACGAGGAACAAACCAACCAGTAGGTGTGAAATGTATGTTGTCAACCTTAGCAGCACATGGAATACAGAATGAAGGACAGAAAACAACTAGAACTAGAACATCTGTACAGTGTTACTGGGATAGAAAGTGGTGTAGTTATTTGTAATAACAGCTTGACAGATTTTCTTTTAGAGCTGAGTCTGGTGCCACCTTTTCTTTCTTTCTTTCTTTTTAATGTTTATTTATTACTTCAAGTTACATCTCCATCACAGTCGCCTTCCACTCCCTCTCTTGGCCCAACCCTCCCACACTCTCCTCCTCTCCCAGAACTCTTAATTCTTATTTTTTAATAATTAGGCCTCAATTATGAAAATTATAAGATATAGCATATATTCCCAATGTCCAATCCATACATATTTGACAACTGATATTAATATTCTATTATCCATCTAACTCCATGAGTTTAAAGTTCTATACCTAACTCAGTTTCCATCCTAACTTGCATTACCAACTTAAAAACATCTCCTTAGACCTAGAACATCCTTTTAATTCCTAAACAACTTAACTTTTAACTGTGAGACTATAACTATCTAGTCTTCACCCACATCAGGGACCTGAGAAGGATAAGTATACCTGATTATACAGGAAGTGCAGAGCAAGCAGTTTCCAAAACTAAGAAATAACAGACACCTGGCTGCCTGGACAGTCCCCAATTTCTCTCCGTACATTAGAGCATCAATCTTCAGCCGCTTGGCCCCGTTTCTCTGACAGACATTAATTGTTACAAACCTTGGAAGTAACAAGGTTACAAAACCTTGGAAGTAACAAGCAGGAATTATTAAGGACTTGCCTACCCTTGTCTTGGCAGAGCTAGGCTGTCAACTTACCTGCTTCCAAGTTTTGTCCTATTTGGAGAGCATTCTGTCTACAGTTGAAGCAAGGGATTTTTCTTGTCCTGTGGCTAGCTTGCCACTAATGCAACCACCTCCACATGGAGATTCTTCAATGCTCATCATCTACTTGTGCTGGAATAGGGGTGCTGTCAGGAGCTGACATGTCTTAATATAAAAAAAAATCTTAGGAAACCTTCTTTGGTGCCACCTTTTCATATGTGAATTTTAAGTCTGCAGGTGGATCTTTTCCTAAAGTCTCCATTGTGTTCTGTGGATCCACTGACTGCCCCTAATGCTGAACTAGTACCTTCCAGGTACTGTGAAGCTTTGCACAAGAGGTCATTTCCAGCTCATAATCTTTCAGACTGAAGGGTCTGGCATCTTCATCATGTGGGTCTGGAAGTCCAGCTCTGCTTGTTGGTCCATGTGGCCAGCCACTCTTCTGCTATGCCTACTATGTGCTCTTTCTGCATGGATACTTTGTATTTGGAAATGAGTTTTTTTCCTTTCTATATATTGTTATTTGCAGTTTTTTTTTCAGTCAGGACTTTTTGATTTATTCCTAAATAATGCATTAGAGAGTACTGATTTTTTATTTTTGCTGTTTTACTATTTATTATTTTACTAATAAACATTACAGTATTTGAATGTTTATTATTCTTTAAAGGTTTCATTAGTGCATATAATGTGTTTTAGTTATTTTCATCATTTGTTATTCTGTTGCATAAAGCTTTTACTCAACAGCTAGTTGTTTGAAGTGGGTGGAGTGGACTTCAGTGTAGGACATCTTTCCAGTGGCACCCAGGGCCCCTTATTCTCCTTCTCTTCTTTCTCCTTATTGCTTCTTCCACAGCTTTGTCTCTCATCTTTCTTGCTTATTTCTTCATTATCTTATTTTCTCCTTATTTTATAATGTCCATAAGGCCTCATATAATAAAGGTTTAAGGGATTGGTTATGTCTTGTAGTCATGTCCTTATCCTTAATATTTGGATTTTAGCATAGAATTAATACTTATTAACCATTTGTATAAGGCATGGTTGATAGGACATTTTACTTAGATAATAATAACTTGACAAGAAAGTGAACATTTTATTATAAATTGACAAGAAAGTGAAAATAAACAAATGAAGAAAAGTAAGTCATTAAACAAGGAAGAGAAAAACTCACAAAGTAGAAAATCTATGTTTGAAGCAAAGAAAAGCAGTGAGTTATTTAACATGCAGGTCAGGAAACAAAGAAGTCAAGAATAGAAGAGTTGGCTGTGTGGGTGAGGGGAGAGACAAAAAACAAAGAAGAAAATCTGTAGTTAGGAACTTTATTTTTTTAGAGTCTGTAGGCTGCTGGATATGTCTAGATTGTTCTATAGGTGGATAAGAAAATACAAAAAAAAAATTGTGTGGGTGAGAGATAATAGCTACAGAAGTAAGTAACAGAGAAAGCACTGAGTAAGAACTCTCACGTGGGGAATGGGTTCAAGATTGAGCATTATTTTATTATTTATTTTGCTTTTGAGATTATAATATAACTGCATCACTTACCCCTCCCTTTCCCCTCCAAACCTTCCTATTACCGCTCCTTGCTCTCTTTAAAATTCATGACCCCTTTGCATTATTTGTCATTTCTATATGTATCTACAAATATATTTGTAGATACATAAAAAGAGTCCTGATGTGACAGTTGTGGATTACATATTGTTCTGGAAAACCAAACTGTAACTTAAATACACACTGGTGAGATTGAGTGATATTTAAACTAATGTATGAACTTCAATGCCAAGTGGAAAGAGACACATGAACGTCTCCTGAACTCAAGCCTGTAAGTAGATGCACAGAGCCCCCATGGCCACCTTCATTCATGTGCATTGCTGAGAACTGATCGTCACTAAATGTGTATAAAAGACCTCTTGAAATACAAACATTAACCCCATTTCACTCCGTTATCCTGATGATAGAGGTCATCCTG
Organism: Lophiomys imhausi; assembly: GCA_907164525.1. Taxonomy (NCBI): domain Eukaryota; kingdom Metazoa; phylum Chordata; class Mammalia; order Rodentia; family Muridae; genus Lophiomys; species Lophiomys imhausi. The sequence continues at coordinate 8,471,257 of CAJQZJ010032066.1, read as the reverse complement.
AGACACTTTATTAAGGCTGGAAGAAGATTCAGTTGCTGAAAAAAAGTCTCTTTCTTTGGCCGTGATATGAATGAACCTGCAGAGCAGGTCATTAACTGAAATAAGCCATCCACAGACAAGTGCTTCATGGTGTTATTCATGTATGGAGTCTAGAAAAGTTGATATGCCAAAATAGCAAGGATTATCAGTGGCTAGGGGCTGACAGGGCTGGTAAGAAAAGTTGTGGGGTGTGGCTGATGATAAAGGACACAAAATTCCAGCTGGGTGGTATGATAGACTTCAAGAACTCAGCAGCAGCAGCAGCATGAGCAAAGTCAGTCATAATGTAGTCTATAATTCAAAGCAATTGGAAAATAGACTTCAAATGCATCACTACAAAACACTAGTGGACAGGATAGTTCATTAACTTGATTTATTCATGCATTCTATATATTAGTGTATGTATGTGTGTGTGTTGTAATATTGTACTCAAAAGTAATACACAGGTATGATTTGTCAATTAAAAGTAGCATTAATTTTGAGCTGGGGAAATGGCTCAGTAGGTAAAGCACTTGGTATACAAACCTGAGGACCCCAGTTCTAATCCCCAGCACCCTCAATAACGCCAGACAGGTATGGTGGTGTGTCTGAAATCCCAGTATCTAAAAGACGCAGACAGGGAATTCCCAGAGCAAGCTGGCTAATCTGACTAGCTTCACTGGAAAGCTCCTAGTTCAAGTTAGAGGCCCTGGTCAATGGATAAGGTGAAGAACAATCAAGGAAGAGTCCCATCGTCAACTTACACACACACACACACACACACACACGCTCAAAAAACACTCATGTGTGCCCCCACACATGTGAACACACATACACACGGGCCATATATGAAACAATATCAATTCATTTTAACAATAAGCTACGGTTATGTTAAAGGAGCCAGTGTTGCTAAGTTCTGGGGGGGAGAATTAACCTGCAGCACTGTCTTCTTAGTAGAAGGAATGCTTTCAAACAGAAGGCTGTGCATCTCAGGCCTCAGTGCTGAGCTCTGGGATGGATCTTGTTTAATCTGTGAGGCAAAGGGAAAAAGAGTGAGGTAATTAGTTACACACACATTTACTTTTAAGTGACATGCATTTCTTAAAGCACACAGAAGACACCTTAGCCACGTCTTCAGCAGTATTACCAGTCAAGGCTGAGAATTGTGTCTGATAATGAACTGCATCTAAGGCAATAAAGATAATGAGATCTGACTAAGCAAAACATCTCATTTCCTAAAAAAAGTTGAGAAGGGCAATGGCCTGTGGCAGAAACAGGTGCTGTAAAATGCCAAATGTGACGGCAGACATCTGCCATGGGCTGAAGGAGGAATCTGCAAAGATGACAAACACCTACCTAACAGCTTATTATCACTCCTGAGAAAGGGAGAAAATGTATTCATGGCTTCATATAAAATAACGAAACCTTATTCCCAGGATGAGACAACTAGAATAGCTTTAGGCAAAGTAAATGTAAATGTTAAATATGTAAGAGGTTTTCAAAGACAGGGAAGAATTCAACCAAGAGTTTAGGTGACTATCTGTGCTGGCTGGACCATGTGTTGCAGTTAGTAAAGTGCTGTGCACTACACATAGCTGGGGCATTCTCCTTCATCTCTACTGTTTTGGGGTAATTACTAATGGCTGCATATTTTAATCCTAAAAACCTTCTGGAAGGGTTGTCCCTCTCTGGGGCGGCTTATAGACCTGACAGTGTTTTATAAATTGTATTTTTTTATAAATTATGATTAAAGACTTGTACTAGAAAAGTATGAAGTTGGATTTGGAGAAGTTAGATATTCCTGGTCCAAGTACTAGAAGTACACTAAATAAGTACATTAAAAATAAAATTAAATTGTTATTATAAATTCCATTTACCAAAGATGTCTTCTTTTAAATTGAACACTTCATAAGCTTGTGGACTATCCTTGTGCAAGGGACGTGTTAATCTTCCTGAATCATTTTAGTATGTGTGTTGCTGAAGCAATCATAAAAGATGATCTTAATGGACAGACCAGAAGAGTAAAAATAGAAAAATAATAGAGCTAGAGCATAATTTCCACAGACTTCATGTCTCTGTCACGTCTTACCCTGGATCTTCTGGTTCTTGAAGCAGAAGCTCTTTCAATAGCTGCTGATGAACCAGATCTCAGCCCAGACTCAAGGTCGAGAAGAGTGGGCTGCGTTGGGACCTCAAAGCAGGTGGACATTGCAGGCTTTAAGCTGATCTGCTCAGGGACTGCATCCTGATGCCTTGCTTTTGTGATTCTACTCCAATTTGCTCATGGGCTGCTCCTTACAAAATCATAACTCAGCTCCTGCCTCCTAGCTCCTGCCACACTAACTATCTTTCCTGAGTGAGCAGAGCATCCAGCAATGTAGTGAGAGGAGAAAACATGGGAAGTGGCAGAGTTGTTTAAAACTCTTCAGCTATAACAAGGTAGTAACATGACTACTATATGTCTTTAAAATAATCTATTGTCATTTATATTTCATGGTTAAAATGCTTAAGGAAACATTCAACTTTTACCATGGCTTTACTTACTACGCTAATTAGGAATGAACAAAGAAACTGAAAAACTCATGTTAAAACATTGAGTTTAACAGGAAAGAATTTCTTCCTACAGAATGTGCCAGATCAGTTATTTATTAAGAAATGCTGTCACTATTGTTTCCTACTCTTATGATTTATCTTGTTTTGCAGTCCCACTAAGTCTAAAAACCTCCATTAAAATTTTCCAAAAATCAAAATCAATAAGCAATTTATCTCTCAGTAAATAAGAGCTTTGCTTTCCAGGATGAGATTAGGTTTCCAAACCTTCCAGCATGAGATGAGACAAGTCAGTTCAGGGAAGATTTTAGATTAATCTTGAATTTCAGAGACAAAGTAAAAATGAAAAGGAAGCCATATGATTCTTTGAAATGAACTGGAAAGTTGGGTAACTGTTCTAGGTAGGTCCATGTAAATTGCAGGGACCACATCCCTATTCAGGGCTCAGCTGTCACAAGACATGAATATCATTTTCTTCCTGCTCCAAAGAGCAAGACAAATATGACATGATATATCAGAGTCCGTATTCACAATTGGTTTGGGTGCAAAAGAGTATGCATGTGTGGATGTGGATGCGCACACGTGTGTAATTCTTTCACATAGACTTACTATAATTATCTCCTATTTTCTTTCCTTCTTAGAACCCACAAGATGAGTATAAAAGAAATATTACTGATATAATAAATAACAACACACCCCTAAGTTGCATACTCCTTGTTGATCATGCCCTATCACTCACACTGAGCAGCAAATTCCTTAGACAGGGAAGACCCCTTCAGACACTCCATCCTTCACAAGCAATGCGGTACAGGAGCAGACCTTCAATAAGTGGTCATGACACTGAAATAAAGTGGTCCCACTAAGAAAGATGAACAATTTCTGAAAAGGGCAGACTAAGGCAAAGCATAGATGTTCTTTGGTGGCAGTGATTCCAGAAGGCCAACACGGAACATAATTAGGAATGCTAGTAGTTTGACAGCAGTGGAGAAAGATAACATTGAAAGTCAGAAAGAGAAAAATTTGAACAGACTGCTAAGTGGGTAATTAATGCCACTTGCCTGCTTGACACCAAGCTTGATGAGTTGAATTCCATCCATAGACCCTACATGGCGGTAGGCATTATTTACTGTCTTCCTTTTTCTTATGCACAGTATGAAAGGTGCCTATTCCTCCCACAGAAGTCAGTAAATCATTAAATAATGTAAAAACATAAGGCCTTCAACTCTGCATTTGGCACTGGGGAGTCTTGCACATTTGAGGTTAAGTCACCTGTAGTAGTTAGCTTTTGTTGTGGAATCCATACAACCTACAGACACCTCAGAAGAGAGAATTTCAATAAGGAATTACCTAGATGAGGTTGGCCTGTTGGCATGTCTGTGGAGAATTGTCTCCTGTCGATTGACCCAACCTACTGTGGGCAGCACCATTCCCTAAGCAGGGGCTCTGGACTACAAAAAGAATGAAAGAAACTAGCTGAGCAAACAAACACACATCAAGGATGCATTCATTCTCTTTGCTCCTCACTGTGGATGTGACATGACTGGCTGTTTTGAGTTCTTGTGTGAACTTCTCCTTGAGGATGGACTGTAAACTGGAGTTTTAAGTCAAATAAAGTTCCCCAAGTTGCTTTTCCTCAGAGTGCTTTATCATGGCCACAGAAATGAAGACAACAGCACCCCTCTTTTCTTTTATGGGAAAGTAGAGTAGAGTCATCCCACTTTTTAAATAACTGGAAAATTTCTGTTTGACAGATGAGGAAACCTAGGCTTAAAGGCTCAGTGTCTCTGCTTAAACTGGTTAAGTGAGCTCCTCACTGCAGTGAAGTGATAATTGCTGGCTTCTTTTTTATGTTTATTACTTCAGGTCACATCTCCATCACCATGCCCTCTTTCCACCCCTCCCAGTCCCGCCCTCCCACCTCTCCCTCCTATCCTACTATTCCAGAGTGGAGTGTCCCTACATAACAGTCCCCCTCCCCAGTTCAGGAGTCATATGAGGGCCAAGAGCCTCCTCATACACTGGGGGCCTACAAGGCAGTACCACCAGTGAAAAGTGTCTCACTGACAGGAAACAAAGTCTATGTCCCTGTTCCCTTTGGTGCATTGGCTGTAGTATAGTTATCCTGTACTATATGACTAAAATCTGATTATAAGTGAATAGATGCCATGTGCATCTTTCTGAGTCTGGGTTAGCTCACTCAGGATGAGCTTCTCTAGTTCCATCCATTATGCTGTGAATTGCAAGATTTCGTTGATTCTGGTGACTGAGTAGTATTCCATTGTGTAGATGTACCACAATTTCTTTAACCATTCCTCAGTCAAGGGACATCTGGGTTGTTTCCAGTTTCTAGCTATTAAAAATAAAGCTACTATGAACATAGATGAGGATATGTCCTAGTGGTTTGGTGAGGAATCATTTGGATGTATACCCAGAAGTGGTATGGCTGGGTCTTGAGGTAGAGCTATTCCAAGTTTTCTAAGATATCGCCAGACTGATTTCCATTGTTGGTTTCTAACATACAACTTAACATTCTGTGTCATTAAGGTTAATGCTTAAATTTAAGTTAAGAGCATAGAACTTAGAAGTCCTGAGGTATTGTTTAGGATTGCTATTATAACAATTTTAGCAATAGTCTCAGAAAAAAAGTCTTAGATATTAAATTCTTACATAGTGCTGTTTGTAAACAAGATATTTTGCTAAGAATTCAGAAAAAAGGTAAAAGAAAAACATATGCCAGAGCTCCCCCTAATGTTTGGATGTGTGTCTCAGCATCTGTTTCAATATGCTGCATGGAGGTTCTCAGAGGATAGTTATGCTGGGTTCCTATCTGCAAGCATAGCAGAATATCATTAATAGTGTCAGGAGTTGGCTTTCTCCCATGGGGTGGGTCTCAAGTTGTGCCAGTCATTGGTCAACCATTCCCTTAATCACTGCTCCATCTTTATGCCAACATCTTGTAGGAAGAGTAAATTATGAGTCGAAGGCTTTGTGTGTGGGTTGGTGTCCCCCTCCTTCCAGTGGAAGCCCTACCAGTCTAGGAGGTAGCCATTTCTGTCTCCATGTCCTCCGCTGCTAGGATTCTCAGCTAGCGTCACCCAGGAGCATACCCTTTGTCAGGTCTCCTACTTGTTTCAAAGATGACCCCTCTTGGTTTCACTTCTCTCTCCTAGCCCTCACCCCTGCTTCTGGTTCCCACCTCCTCATTCCCCTCTCCTCACACTCTCCCACTCAGCTCCCTCTCTTCATTCACTTCCTGATGTCTATTCTATTTCCCTTCTGAGTGAGATTCACACATCCTCTCTTGAGCCTTCCTTGTTACTTAGCTTCTTTGGGTCTATGGATTATAGGATGGTTATCTTGTAGTATATGGCTAATATCCACTTATAAGTGATTACATACCATGTGTATCTTTCTGGGTCTGAGGCAGAAAGTTCTTGCGGTGCAGCTAAGTAGAGAGATCTAATATGCAGATGAACATAGTTCTGAGACTCTAAGAGGACACTGAAGATGAAAGAACAAGGAAAGACTGGTTAACACTGAATTGGGAGAATCACAAGGCTAATTACAGGAGGATGATCTAAGAAATTTTAAGGAGCCTGCTGCAGTCAATAAAGCTACTACAGTCTCTGGGACCTTCTTCCATAGTTACATCTCTTTCTGCTCACATGTAAGGGCTAATGTGTTTGGAATGTGCCACCCACACAATCCAGGATAATCAACCAAGCTCAACGTTTTCCATTAATCACATTTACAGCTTTAATTACCTCTAACTATGCAATATAATGTAGTCTTTACTTGATAATTATTTTGCTCCAGGTTGCTCTATTCATATGTAAATTACATGATGGCCAAGTCACTCACATAAAATGACAGAGTGAAATCATCTGCAGACTGCTTACATGATTTAAATGCAGCTAAATGTTGCACAAATAGTGATATGGTGTTATTAGGGCAGGAAAAATGGAGTGATTCAAACTTAATGTTTCTAGAGCTAAAAAAATGTTTACAATAACTATCTGTGCCATGAAGGCTCTGTTTAAATGGGGGTGAGGAAAACATGCAAGAAAAAGAAAATAATACCAGAATGAAAAAAACTACAATATTTTGACTTAGTTATAATAGCTAACTGTTATTGAGTGATAAATATGCTCCCAAAACTTCCCCGAAATGTATATTATCAAATGTAAGTCTCAAATGTGCTGTGAAGGAGGGGAATCAGATCCCCCATTCCTAAAATTAGGCGGCTGGAGCAAAATGCATCAGAGCTACAATTATCATCTGGAGTCTACAGATGTTAAATGGCTGCTAATGATATTTACTAACAAACCAGTACCCATTTTATATCTTGAATCAGATCATTGAACCCATATATTTTATCCCTTATTCTGTGGGATGGGCATCACAACACCATCTGCAGGATGAAGGAACGGAGGCACAGAGAAATTTTAGACACGCCAGCTAGCTGATCCAGAATATACATGCATTCCTGCTCAAGTCCAGTTTCTTTTCCAAATAGCTGAGAAGAGATGTTTATAGAAACTTTCTGTATAGACACAAAGTAAACTCTAATATTACTATTATTCTTTTAATCTGAAATTAGAAAGGTTTTGGTCAGTTAGTCCATTTTTTATCTCTGACTTTTCTGAATACAAATAATGACAAACTAGGTCATATATACAGTGTCTTTCAATTTCTCAGTTCTATAAACAAAATGCTTCCAGTATCATGTGCCTAAAATCTTTACTGTCATGTGTGCATATAGTGAGATTTCTCTTATATTTTATTGTAACTAATGAAATCACTTTAAAGGCACATTAATTAAGTGCCTGTGATGCAGAATGCTAGAGCCCTCATTTAGTCCATGTACTTTTCACACATGCTTTTCCATTAGGATAGCTTTCCTGTCTCTCAGATGAAGAAACTGAGTTTAGAGTTCCTTAGAACACTTTTGAGCACACGACGAGCAAAAGGGGCTGGGATAAAGCTTAAAAAGACCTTATTCTGAAATCCTGAGGCATATTTCCCGCCCTGCACTCTGATTTTGTAGGTTCCAAATCTAAAATAGCATCAGATTGGACTTACAGAAAGATGAATCATTTGTCTACAAATGAGAGCATGCTGTGAAAGAAATAAGCAATGTGCTGTGCTAAAACCATATTTTTTGACCCAATCAAGTAGTAATTTTCACAGTTAGATCCTTTCTTTTCTTTTTTTTTTAAAGAGATCCAAAGTATACTTTTAAAATGTGATTAGAGCTGACTGATTGTTTAACCGTTTACTCACCGAGAAGTGTAGACAAAATATTAGGTTTCCATATAAGAGCAAAGCTGACACACATAAACATGTGTTATCTGAATTCTGTGTAAAGACAGTAAGGCTTCTACCATAACTAGTATTGGGCCAGGCATGAGAGGTCTGTGTGTGTGTGTGTGTGTGTGTGTGTGTGTGTGTGTGTGTGTGTAAAATGTACATATATGTACCACACAGTTCAGAAATTACACTATACAGTAGGTTCTAGAGAAATGTGTCATATAAGAGGCATGAAGCATTTACTAAGAGGTGTTGGGAAGACAGGTCAATCAATAAAGTGCTTGCTGTATAAGTAACTGAGTTTGGATTCACAGCAACCACACAAACAGATAGGCATTGAGGAGAATGCCTTAAACCCGGGTTTTGAGAGGCAAAGACATGAGGGTCCTCAGAGCCTGATGAACAGCCAGTTCAAATCAATGAATCTGGAGTCAGTGAGAGAACCTGTCACTTGTAGGGAATAAGGTTATTATGCACTTCAAATACTGATTTCTGTGCAACCCCCATATCTGGTTTCAGCCCTTGTGCTTAAAATTTCCTACCTGAATGTTGTATAAACACTGCTTCCCAATTGTTCTCTTAATATGCTAATAAAGCAGCTTACAGCCAATGAGCAGGGTAGGGAATAGGACTGGACTTCCTGCCCTCCAGGGGAGGAGGAGTTAGAACAGGAAGTAGGGGATTTTAATCCAGAAGCTAGAGGCAGAAGCAGGAGAGACTAGGGGAGATTCAGCTGAACCAGGAAAGCCACAAAGTTTATATCTCTGGAATCTACACTGGGAGAAACCAGATTGGTTTAGTAGGTTAAGAGAGAAACTGAGAAACTAACATAGTTATATAAAGGTACACTAACAGTCACAAAACAATGAAACAGAATGATTGGCATGATATCTGGCATCGACTGCTAACACAGGAACATAGATACAGATGATGATATAGAGACAGATAGATGATAGATAAATAGGTAGATAGATGATAGATACATAGATGATAGATAATAGAGGATATACAAATGATAGCAATAGATTAGATAGATGGATTATAAATGGTGGATAGATGAAACATATAATAGATAGATGATGATAGATATATATGGAGACAGATGACAGATAATGGATGATAGATGATATTTAAATGATAGAGAGTTTATTAAAGAAAAAATATTATCCAAGAGGAAATGTCTAGCTCAGTTTTGTCATAAGCTTAAAGCACTCAGGAAACCCCTGGAAAAATTGACACAGTGGGTAATATGTACAACAAAATCCTAGTTTGGAAGACTTCTGGAGTTACAGAGCCTACTCTCTTCACAGTCAAGTTAAGTGACCTCAAATGGTAAACTGGGTCATTTTTAAGAGCTCAGCATGAGAACTTTAATCTCATTCTGGTGATATCTTTGAAAACTATCAAGAAATCCATCACATAGGCAAATCCCTATAGAACTTAATTTTCACCCTGTGCTGACTAGTCGTATGTCAACTTGATACACAAACTAGAGCTATCTGAGAGGAGGGAACCTTAATTGAGAAAATGCCTCCATAAGATCCAGCTATAAGGCATTTTCTTAATTAGATTATAGACTGTGAGTGGTTCCATCCACGGGCTGGTGGTACTGTGTCCTGTAAGAGGTAGACTGAGCCAGCCAGGGAAAACAACCCAGCCATGGCTTCTGCACCACCTCCTGCCTCCAGGTTCCTGCCCTGTTTAAGATAGCAACATGGAAGTGTAAGCTGCATGAAACCTTTCCTCCCAATCTTCCTCTTTGGTCAGGGTGTCACAGCTATAGAAATCCTAAGACACAGTCTGTCCTTAAGAAGATGAAGAAACGTGTTACTGTCCACCTAAAGGCTTTAGTTTTCTTAGAGCTATCAGTAATCACCTCCTAAAGTTTTCTCTTGCCAAAATGATGGGCTTAGTGCCTTCAGTTTCTCCTTATTTGTCTGGTTCTCTTTCTAAATTGCACATGAATCAACATTGCAGAAGACCTAGTATCATTTATAAAATCCTCCGTTTGAAACATGAAAAAAAAAAGTTCTTCATCACTTAATGTTGACTGAAGCTAGAGGAGTATTAAAAATGTGTGCCTAGTAGTACAGGACATTTCTGAACGACAAAGTTACATATATTAGCATCCCTTCAAATCTCTTCATTTTTTGGAATCTTCTTTTTAAATAAGATTTAAATACATATATTTTTATTGAAAATAATTGTTCATAAAATATATTCTGGTCACAGTTTCCCTTAACCCAACTCCTCCCAGATCCTCTCCATCTCCTCAGTTGCCCAACTCCACACACTTTCTTTCTTTTTCTCATTATAACAAACAGGTAAAAGAAAAAAAAAAAACAGAAATACTGTGGTAATATTATTTTAAGGTGCTCCATAGGAATGAATCAATTATCATTTGTGAATGTTTAATCCTTGTAATGCCATTCACAAATTACCAATTTCAATGTGTGTCCAAATATAGCAGTTATTGATTAATTATTTGTTTTAATCAACGCTTACAACTATCAAAACTCCTAACCCTTTCATGTGCTGTCTACAGGAATGTGACCTGGAATAGCTTAGCTATCCCAGACACACACTGCTCCCCAGAGCTAGAAGAGGGCTATCAGTGCCCCCCAGGATTTAAATGCATGGACCTGGAAGACCTGGGACTTAGCAGGCAAGAGCTGGGCTACAGTGGCTTTAATGAGATAGGTCTGTCTTACTGGTAATATCTATTTTCAGTTTCTTTTTCATAATGTCTATGAAATATAAAGTATAATTGTGTAATTAATATGACTAGTAGTAGTATAAAAGAAACACAAATGCAAATTTTAATTCTATGCATATATTATAACATATTTTACTCTACAAGCTATGATAAACAGACTCTGTGTCAATTACATATCTATATACAGTTAATGATCTCTCATTTCAGGCTATTTTGTTTTATTTGTAGCATTTAAAGTATTTGCTTGTTGAATAAGATTCAGAGTTGCTGATTCTAAGACAAGTAAGAGTTGATTTTCTTCCACTTGTAACTAACCATAGTAGCCAAGGTAAGTCTCAAAATGTACAACATTAGGCATTTACAGCTACAAAGAGATGAAAATCGACTGGAACAGAAAACAGCCAATTAAATACTTATGGCTATGCCCAGTCTGTGTAACCTATAGATGGGAAATGCTAACCCATTATCATAAAGTGCTAATGTGTATATTTCTCTTCATCTTCTCTGTTAAATGCTGAAATGTGCCATTGTCTACATAACAGAATTAGTATCTTTCACTTGGCCGTCATCACTTTGATTATTCTAACTCCACCCCAGCTGCACATATTAAAGCAAAAATCAGTTCTACACAAGTATCTTATACTTTGAGAATTGTTATTGAAATCATTTTAATAATGAATGGAGGTTGTGATCTTTTGAAAGTCATATTTGTTTCTTGACTGTGATGCGGGGAAAACTGAAATGTGAAATTCTATAGTTAAGGAGGGGTGCGCATAGGTCCATAGAGGTTTCAGGATGGTGTAATGAAATTTGGACTATGAACTAGAATTTCAGGAAAGATCTGTGAAGGCCATACATTGTTAAGATATTTAAACAAGTAGCTAAGTTATAACCCTCTGAAAGAGTATGATACAGAAGTGGGAATGAAAAACACATTATGGTACTTCTTTTAAAGTCAGTTTTGCAAATAATGTCTCTAAATTGTTTCCATCTATTTTAATATGCCCTCAACTTGATTTCTGACACTGTAGATAGATTGCATTCATTGACTCATTTTTATTTGACCAAATGATGCAGTTTCCTAATTCACAAAAAAAATCTAGAAGCTAGCTGATATTGTCACGTATTCACACTTAATCCATCTTTGCAAACAATCTGAAGACTCTGTCCTTGTGTTTTACACTTTCAGAGGGCTCTTGGGGAAATACTGACCTTCATGAATCTGCAGATATTTTGTGAGAGATGCACACATTTGGGTAGCCTGCATGAGACAAAGTCTTAGGATCCCACAGAACGGACAGAATGCAGGACTGTAGCTCATGCCTTTAATAGGTGTGCGCACATCTCTAAAGAGTGACCAACATTCAAAACCTTGCCCACTTTTGCACATAAAGTGTCTCCGATGTCTGTTGCCGAGACAAATATCACCCTGACTATTTTAAGGGTGTCAGTTGTCTCCAAACTCAAAGTGCAAAGTTACATTCAAGTTGGCTCATCACCACAACATACAAAGAGCTGGATGGATAAAAACCACAACCTCTTTGTGAAAGAATGTCTCCTTATAAAAAATGCTGAGTGTGGGAGTGGGGGGAGTGGCTTGATCAGTTCTAGGAGGGAGTTTACCTGGGGCAGTAGGCTCCATTAAACCAGTCCCCTTGCTCTGGTTTTGTGCACCCATCTGTAGGAGTTAAACTCTTTGAAAACAGGAAGTGCATAATTTCATTTTCCTGTCTCCAGGGCCTTTTCAATGTCTGGCTCATAGAGAGTTCTTCATAAATATTGACTAAGGGTATGAAAAAAAAGTTTATGGAAAGAGACAATAAAAAATTAGGTTATTGTCTGGTTGTTCTTTCTATGAATGTGTCTGACTTGTTGGTAGCCCTCATGACTTTCATTTTTATTTCCCCTTAATTGGATCTGTTCATTTTGCTAAAGGATGATTGAAATTGTTGTCATTGTTGGACTATTGGTTAGATGATAAAATGTTGACCCTGTACAGTAATCAAAAAATTTTAGGCCTGGGAGATGACTCAGTGAATAAGAGTGCTTACTCTGAAAGCAAAGGACGTGAGTTCAAATCCCCAAGACTCACAAGTAGCAGGGCAGCTGCTTCCTATAATCCCAGCAATCAGAGATATGAGACAAGCAGATCTTGAGAGTTCCTGGCTAGCCATCCTAGCTGAAAATTGCAAGATTCTTGTTTAATGAGAGACTTCCTCAGACAATATGGTGGACAGCAATATAGGAAGACATCTGAAGTCCAACTCTGGCCTTCGCTCACAGGATACATATATCTCAAACATAAAATGAATCAATGCATTAATTAATTAAAAATTAAATGTCCATACCAGCTAAGACTGAAAATGAAAACTTCTTCCTGCCACATTGCTGTATTTCAGAATATTAATGTTAGTTTCTTTCAGAAAAAAAAGAAAATCCTTCTTACAAATGAGGTCTAGAAATTTTAGACATGTATAACCATCTCTTTATGTATTCATCTGGATTTATGACATAGTTAAGTGCCTAGACATGCTTAGAATTTCACCACCACACTTACATATGTGTTGTAAGCATGATTACAACATTTGTTCTAATCAAGTTATCAACAAAACATGGATTTTAATTAATTTGTACATTTCTGTCATAAATAGCTTTTGTTATTATGTTAATATTGATGATGTTGAGAAACTCAAATTTGGAAATACATGAAGAATGCAAAAACATTAAATAAAAAAAATAGGGAAAAGGTAAAGACAATCCTATATTCCTAAAATTATCCAAAGTTCAGAGAGATTGAGAAACAAAATTCAGTTTTCAAGCTGAGCCTTATGGTACTGGCCTGTGTTCATAGCTACCCAGAAGTCTGAGGCAGAAGGACTGCAAGTTCAAATCCAGCTGAAGTTACTGAGCAAATATAAGACTAAACTGGGCAGCTTAGAACCTATTTCAAACAAAAATAAGAAGAGAGTGATGTAGAATTCAGTGATAGAGAAATTGCTGTGCATCCATGGGACCTAGCATTTGCAAAGCCTAGGTCTCAGACTGATGGTGCAAAAAATATAGATATATAAATGTATGTAATTTTATAGAAGAATGTACTAATTCCCCTGTGCATTTGAATTTGCCTAATTAGCCTTCTTAATAAAATATAAATTCATAAAGTTTTCCTTATACACATCTTTCTTAAAGTATCAGACATACAAATTACTAATCAGCTTTTCAGGAATGGCAATGTGGTTTTTAGATGCTTATACAAATTTAAAGAGAGAGCTTTTTATTTTTTTTAATTTTCTTCTTCCATCAATAATTAAATTGGACATTTCAAGAAAATGCAAGAAATTAAGGAATGGCTGAATCTATCAGATTTTCTGATTCTCAAGATACTTCTGAAGAAGGTGGCTATGTGTACTTTATAGGACGGGATTCCCTCTCCAGGGGCACATACTTTATATTTTTAGTGCTACGTTCTTTATGATGTTTTTCTTCACTGACTTTGGGATTATCAAGCGTGAGATGGACTCAGCTCCCCAATGAGAGTCATGAATCAATTACATGAAATACTAATGAGAAGTATTAGTGATTGCTTTCATCACAGGAATTTTCTGTGTTGGAAGACACCTGTGCATCTCACTAAAATAAGACTGACAATGAATCCTCACACACAGGACTAATGTTTCAATTCTGATGTACAATGTGCTCAGCATTCTATTATTATGGCAGTTTATCTCATAGTACATCTGCTATTAAATATGTATATAAAATATGGTAAAAGCAAATTACCTTGAATCAAATCATAATAGACTATAAATTGAACTTTTTTGATGCTCCTGCTAAAAGACTGAGTCTCAGATCTCGTTTTTAAACTGTATTTCACAGTGGTCTGTATGATATCAGATGCAAACTTTGCAAGTGTATGGAAAATAGAAATTGATTATACATCCACGTTTCTGCTGTATGCTTCTACTGCGCTTACATTAAAAAGCCACACTCAAGGCTAATTTGTAAAACATGTAATTGAGATTTATATTGGTTTCAGAAAAATCACCAAAGGTAGTTTTGCCTGCATTTGTCATTATGCTTGGTGTTACCACTGCAATTACTTATTGATTTTTGTGAAGGATGCATATAAAGAAAGAGCTAGGACAATCAAATCTAAGAATTCAAAGCATTTGTGCTCACTTTAATCTGACAATTCTGAATTTGCTCTCTAAGGAGTTCCTGTGTCATAGGACAAGGAAAATCGAATATATTTCTGTTGCATATAGGACAAGATTAGTCATGAAACTGTGAAGAACAATAGTTGTTAAAAAAAAGAAAGAAAGGAAGGGAGGGAGGAAGAAAGAAAAAGAAAGAAAGAAAGAAAGAAAGAAAGAAAGAAAGAAAGAAAGAAAGAAGATCCCTTAGAAAGCTCAGGCACAGGTCCTCGCCCTATCTGAAACGCACTGCAGGCACAAGGGTTTTAAAAGACAGGGAGTCTGGGTTTTACTAGATCCTCCAGTGACATCACACACTCACTTAACTGAAGTTAATGTTCAGGTGTTATTCCAAGCATTAAAAAGGAAGATGTTGGTAGGTAGATTTTGCAAATGTAACTGAAGAGAAAAAAAGCCACTTTCTACTGTCCAGCAGATGCTGAGGAACTCCTGTTGAATGGGTTAGAAAATAAAGCTGCTGGAAGGAGTTTCCAGGAGATAATGAAGGTCATGTGCAAGAGGAAAACGTGATAACAGGCTTTCCATAGTGTAATATGTACTTGCAATATCTAGTGATTTAAAAGTACCATTTTATAGACATATTTTATATACTTTTAAAATCTAAACATCTCAAATAAAATATATGCCAACATGTACAATTCCATTCTCATCCCTCTCACCTTTCCTTTCTTCTTTCTTTTCTGTAAATGTCATAATTTTTAACAAAACACAGCTAATTTCCCTCACTGAGAAACTTTTAAGTGTTTTTCAAAGCTGACTACACTGAGCAATTCTGGGCTGAGCATCTGCCATTAGTCCTGTGAGCAAACAGAAGCTCTGCTAAATAGATGCCTCCAAGGGGTCTAGACATGGAGATTCGACATTGTCATCAACAAAGTTTGTGCTCAAGAATCATGCAATCAATTTGCACTTGCACACACACACACACACACACACACACACACACACACACACACCTCATAAAGTTTACATTTACAATATTGTGTTGGGCTGTATTAGTAGCTATCCCTGGCTAAATGAAGCCCACAGGCTGTGAACTTGTGTACATGTGAAAGAATCCACAGGTCAAAGGATCTCTTGGTTAGATTTTGTCCACTTGACACACGTGAGACGCATGTGGGAACCTCAGTCATGAGAATGTCTCCATAAGACCAGCTTCTAGGCAAGTCTGTGGGGACATTTTCTTCATTAATTATTGATGCAAGAGGGTCCAGATCACTAGAGGCTGTGTCATCCTGGTTGTATAAGAAACCAAACTAAGCTAGCAAGGAGGGCAAGCCAGTAAGCGGCATTCCTCCATGGTCTCTGCTTCCATTCCTGCCTCCAGATTGCTGTCTTAAGTACCTGCTGTGACCGTCTTCAGTAGTGAACTGTTACTTAAAAGTTACTTAGAAGTGTAAGATGAAATGCCTTGTCTAGTTGCTTTTAGTTACAGTTTTTATCACAATAATAGGAAACAACTAGGTCATGGGAGATGGATATATTTAATAGAGTAAATAACATTTACTTTTTAAAAATGATTATAGAGATTTTCGCCCTGTCCTTGCTATACAAGAGTGGGATCAAGATGTAATTCAGAGATAGACCACTTGCTTAGTATGCCTAAAGCCCCGAACTCAACCCCAGTGCCAGAGTGCATGTACAGAGTCTGAGTTCTAAATATCTGTAAGTACTGAAGGAAAAATAACAACACACTCTGTATGTATGATGTATTTTATTGATGGCCAAGGGTCTACTCTCTTCTTCCTGCTGTTCCTAGAAGGTATGATTCATCTTTCAAAGTGTTACGTTGTTTTCATCACTCTGGCAAATACCTGACATGATCATGCAAAGAACAGGAAAGGATTAATTTCATTTACAGGTGAGTTAGGGGGTTTTAGTTCATCTTGCAAGGAAGATATAGCAGATCTTATTTCTTCACAATGGCCTGGGAGAAGAAAGAGGTTGCCTGTGCCTCCTCCTTTATTTCAACTACCTCCCTGCACATTGGATAGTGTTGTCCATTTCCCCCTTAGCTAACCCTCTCTAAAAACACCCTCATGGACACACTCCTAGGTGGGCTCTGCTAGGTACCCAGGCTTCTCTCAACCCAATCAAGTAAACAGTCAAGGTCAGCCTCACAGAGGCTGCACACTAGTGTCTCAAATCCAAATCACATTTGTCTGTTTGTCTCTCTTCTGCAGGATTATGATAGTTCACATTTCATCAGATGTGTATCCTGCTGCCTTTCTCCACCCACCTCCCCGTTTGTCTTCTCCATTAGCTATTTAGATAAAGGTACTTCTAGTAGGAACAAATGGTTTTCTTCTCCTTGGATTAAAGGCATACCATGAGTTAATTTTTATTGGTGGTGGTAGATGACTTTTATAAAGCATTGTAAGATTAGAGCAGATGATTCCAGAAGGGATAGAAATTGTGTCAAAGTAATGGATGGGACGTCTTCCATATTACCACCGGGTGTCCTAGCCACACTTCATTTTAACCTATGGGAAGACACCTGGTGGGGCTAATTAGTTTGCAGCTGTCTGTGATTAGTCTGCAAAGGCTGAGAAGAATGTAGAGAGCACTGGCTGTATGGCAAAGAAAGGACAGGAACAGCTGGTGGGAAAATAATAACTCAGATCTTCACATAGGCTGCGGGACAACCCTGGGCCACTAAGAATCTGAGAGGAAAGAAAAAATCCAGGGGCAGCAGCAGATTGTGTGCAAGATGTGCAAAGAATTATGAGTGAGTGTGAATGCAGTGCCCACTCACCATTGCACAGAGGGAGGGAAAATAAATATGACATCATGGCCTGCCCTGTGCCAAGCATAGGAAAGGGAAGGTGCCCTAGGTGGTTTCACAGCAACGCCTGCCAATTAGTGTGTTAGAGCCCGCAGTTCATCTGCATTCAGGCATATGTTTTACACACTTTGTGAAGTCAGTGCATTTATTAATTTACCCACAGTATGTACTCTCTTTTTGTAGAAGTTTTTGTCTCTTGGTAGTTGATCTCTCAACTTACGCCATCATGAAACAATGAATGAATGGACGGGGACATTTCAGTAAGGCCAGTAACAGAGGCTTCTATAAAGTTAATCCTTCAAGGAAAAGGACAGTAAATACAATGATCATTGCAAAAATTAAAATTATAGCTAAAATAAATAACTAATAAAAAGTTGTTTAAAAAAGCAATATATCCTATAATATAAAGATTGTTTCACTATTTAAAATATTCTAGTATTACTACTGCAGTATTTCTTTGTTCCTTTTACCAAAGAGGGGCCCATTAAAATATACTCACTGATATCAATCTTATTCACTTACATTAGATTTGAATATTTGTATCACAATAATAAGCCCTGTATTTATCATTTACTGATCTATCTAACAGTTGTTACACATTCAGAATTCTCAGAATACAGACCAGCAAGATGGCTCAATGTGTAACAGTGCTTGCTAAAAACCCTGCTCACCTTAGTTGTTTGATCCCCAGGATTTACATAATAGAGAGAAACCACTCCCACAAATTATTCTTTGAACCCCACACATATACTGTGGAACACATGCATACATAAATACATATATATATATATACATACATACATACATACACAATTATTCAATCAATGTAATAAAAGTCATTAAAGAGAATATTCAAATTGAATTGATGTTGACCAAATTTATAGAATTATGTAGCCTATAAGCCATTTCATCCTTGATGGTAAAATTTTGGTCAACAGGTTACAAAATTAAATGAAACTATATTGAAGATATATACTTCAAATATCAATAGTATATTAGGCCTATTAGCAGGTTAAACTTCATTTCCCTTGCTTCACTTGTATGGGATGCTTATTCTCTTTATTCAATGTGCATATGAGCCTCAGCAACAACTTCACCAGTGTACAACAGAATGGAAGAGCATACGTTTAGGTACTTGAGAAAGTACCATGTTTAATATATTAATATAATTAGTTTTGATTGTCAACAATACAGTCAAATATAGAATCACCTGGGTAGAGAGTGTTAGTGACCTCATTCCCTAGGTCTGGGTTCTAAACTATATCATTGAAAAGAAACTAAAGTGAGAAGTAGGCATCATTCTCTCTTGCTCTTCATTCTAGGTGTAGACAGATGCTTCATATTCTTGCTCTGATGACACTCTGGTGAGAGATTGTAACCTGAAATTGTAAGCTAAACTAAACCCTTTATTTCCTAAATTGCTTTTTGTTGGGATATTTTATCACAGCAACAGAAATAAAATCAGGATAGAAAGTGTCATACCTTACCATGCATAAGTCTTTGTCTTAGTCAGGATTATAATGGCTGTGGTGAGACACCATGACCAAAGCAATCTGGAGAGGAAGGTGTTTATTCAACTTATGATTCCACAACACTGTTCATCACCAAAGGAAGTCAGGACAGGAACTCAAGCAGGACAGGAACCTGGAGGCAAGAGCTGATGCAGAGGCCATAGAGTGTGCTGTCTACTGACTTACTCCTCATGGCTTGCTCACCCTGCTCTCTTACAGAAACCAAGACCACCAGCCCAGGGATAGCACCATCCAAAATGGGCTGGGCCCTCCCCCACTGATCAGGCCTTGAGAAAATCCCCTACAGCTGGATCTTATGAAGGAATTTTCATAATTGGCATTTCCTCCCTCAGATAACTCTAGCGTGTATAAAATAGACATAAGACTAGAGAGCACAGTCTTCAAACCATCCACATGGGCAGCAGTGCAAGACAGAAATGGCTTATACATACAAACGCCATTGCACACAGAACAGCGCACTCTTATCCCTCTTGTACTTGAGGGTACTCAGAAGACCTGTTTGTCTTCCCTGCAAGACTCCATTATAAAAACTCAGGCTATGGGTTCAAATTATAATGGAGCTGATGGGAAAGCAGTGGGTAGAGTCTGAGTCATATAAGAGACTTTAATCTATTCTTCAGATTACACCAAGCTTCTAGAAGTAATTGGTTTAATCTAAGGAAAGACATTTCTAAAAATAAATGTGAAAAAGTTGTAATAACACCAGAGGAACTATGAAATTAGAGTCTAAGTGCATGTTGTACTTTTGTTCAAT
Source organism: Lophiomys imhausi (assembly GCA_907164525.1). NCBI lineage: Eukaryota > Metazoa > Chordata > Mammalia > Rodentia > Muridae > Lophiomys > Lophiomys imhausi. Next base: position 8,451,378 of record CAJQZJ010032066.1, on the reverse strand, counting down.
TAGCAAATTTGTGTTGTATTTGTGGAAAATTGATTGTTAATGTCAACAGATTTTAATATTAAACTTCTAATTTGTTCAGAAAATTTTGACAACACTGAGACATTTATCCTAGCTAATTGAAATAGCTATATATATGCATGTATATATATGTATATACATATATATATCCTAGCTAATACAAATAGTATGTAATAATTAACTACTTAAGTCTTGTAGTCTTAGAAGAATGATAAATATCTCATTATTATAAATCACTGCCTACTCCATTAATTTCAAGTCAATTGTTTGATATATTAATATAATTAAGAACAAACTATATGTAAATTAAGCATAGATTAAACAAATCAGAAAGGTTTAGATGCTAAAAATCTATTAATCAAGAGAGTGAGCCATGATTGCTATTTATTTGTAGAATAAATTTTAGAAATTTTTAAAGATTTATTCAGCAAGGTAAATTTATCTTAATCAAAACATACAGATTTACTTTTTTTATTTCTTCAAGTTACATCTCAGTCACAATCCCTTCCCTACACCCCCTCCTGTCCCACCCTTCCACCCTCTTCCCCCCAACAGCTCCCCCTTTCAGTCCAACAAATGGTTCCTTCTCTTATAACAGTAAATACTATACAAAACAACAGAAATAAATACACCACAATTATGAGAGTTATATGGCTTAGCATACATTTCCAATGTCCAGTCCATATGTATTTGGCCCCTAACTTTAACCTTCTACTATCTAACCATCTCCATGAGTTTAAAGTTTTATATCTAACTCAGCTTTCATACTAACTTGCATCACAATTTTAAAAACATCTTCTTAGATCCAGAACACCCTCTCTATTCCTAAACAACTCAAAATTTAACTATGAGACTCTAGCTATCTATTCTTCAACCACCTCAGAGACCTGAGAGGGATAAATATATCTGATTATGTAGGAAGTGCAAGGCCTGCATCTTCCAAAACTAAGAAATGACATATCAGTGGCTGTCTGGACAGTTCCCATTTTCTCTCCATATGTTACAGCATCAATCTTCAGCCTTTTGGTCCCGTTTCTCTGACAGACATTGATTGTAGAGCAGGAATTATGAAAGACTTACCTACCCTGTCTTGGCAGAGCTAGGCTGTCGACTTACCTGCTACCAAGTTTTGTCCTTTTTGGACAGCAGTCTGTCTGCAGTTGAAGCAGGGGGTTTTTCATGCCAAAAGATACGCTTGCCACTAATTCAACCATCTCACACTGGAGATTCTTTGATGCTCATCTTCTACTTGGAGTAGAGTAGGGTGTGCTGTCAGGAGCTGACATGTCTTGATATCAAAAAAAACTTAATTTGAGAAAACATCTTTGAATGCCATATTCTGCAGATCTCTTGAGGTTTTTGAAGACGCCCTATCTATCTCTTATATTTAGATAAGCAAATATTGCTTGTCTCTTAACAACTTGATTTCTGAGTAGCTTAGAGAATATCTGTGATAGAGTGTCATAGTAGCTAACAAAATGACACGCTTGCATGACTAGGAGTTTGCATTTCTTAACTATCCTAAATGGTTTAAGATGGTTGGTATCAAGAGGCCAGAGCTTCACATTTCATTTTTAAGCATTACTGGGTACAATACCTTTAAGAAGCGTTACCTTTAACTTGTACCAATATACAAAGATCAATACCAATGTGGCCAAATATACTCATAATTTTGTATCAATATACAAACATCAATGCTTATGTAGCCCAATACAATCTAAATATTGCATCAATATACAAGGGTCAAAAGCAATGTGGCCAAATATAATCTTAATTTTGTATCAATATACAAAGATCAATACCGATGTAGTCCAATACAATCTTAATCTTGCACAATATACAATGATCAATACCACTTTAGCCAAATATAATACTAATTTTGTATCAATATACAAAGGTATAAGGGCATATTCAATAATCTGTCCCTTCTTCTTGCTCCTTCCCATACTATGTCTATGTCCCATTTTTCTCAGGTCTGTGCACTCCTACTTAGGAGAGAAAGAAGGATACAGAAAAGAAAAAGAAGGAAGTCCCTGGGTCAAACCTCCAAAACCCATTTAACAAGACCATTTAACAGCTTGTAGTCTCTTCCCCTAAATAACAAAGTTTTCTGTTATCCATCAAATAAACAAAAAAGGGGGGAGGAGAAACACCCTCCCCACCCTCTTGGCATGGGACGTCACTCTCTTAAAATGACTTCCTGCTGATTTGGGTCGTAGTAAACCTGTTTGGGGCCCAAACTGGAAAAATGGTTAAAAATGTTAATACAATCCTTTTATGTTCAGTCCTTTTATGCTCAGCAGTTTAGATGTCCTAAGCAGTTTGTAGACAGAAGCTGATCTTCAGGGCTTTACTGAAGTTCTGGCTGGGCAGTCTGTGGAGCTGAACGATCTTAGCGATTTTGAGTTGTTGTGGTTGTAGACTTTTGATGGAAACAGCTATTGAGGAAGTCTGCAAGGCTGGATCATCTGGGCTACTTGCCTTCTTTGGTGTCTGATCTGTTTTCTGTTGAGGTTTCTGTTGTCCAGTTGTCCCTGGATTCCTTGAGTGGATGCTTTAAATCTGCTGGAAAGATAAGAACAGAGCCCTGTCCTAATCCTAACTTTGGGACAATTACCTTTTTTTTTGGGGGGGGAGGGTAATATTTCTCCTGAAGCAAATTTGGTTTTTTGACAATATATAAAGTATTATCTTTCAATCTGAATTAAAGAAGAAATTATTTTTTTTATTTTGGAGCTAAACAAACCTTTAGTGTATATATTTTGAGATTTCAAAGGACAATTTGTTTGTATTGAGTAGGCCTTTTGTAAGTAGCTTTTAAACTTAAGTCCTTCCACATCCTATATGTCTGTCTCTGCATTCTAAGTATTAGGATCAAAGACCTGTGGTTCCCATCTGAAGGGATTAAGGAAGTGCTCCACAACCCCTGGATCAAAGTTTTTCTCTATTTAGAGCTTGTTTTGTATCAGGCTGACCTTGAGCTCTGAGATCTGCCTGTTTCTGTCTCTAGTGTGTTGGGATTAAGGGTGTACTCTTCTTGAATGATGGGATTAAGGGTGTGCACCATCACCACCCTGTTCTGTGTAACTCTAGAATTTATAAGACAACTAACTCTATAGTGCTCCTCCCGTCTCTGCTGAAGTTAAAGGCATGGGCAAACACCACGCATTTCATGTATCTTACCTTAGCTCTAAGTTTTTTCGACTCTTGGAGGTTTATAAAACTAAGTTGAACATCTGTAACCTTTAATTTATTTACACTGTTTTAAACCTGTTACCTGTTTTTTAATTAATAAATTTATTTATTTGTTGCTTCAGGTTACATCTCCATCATATTGTCCTCTTTCTCCACTTCAAGCCCCACCCTCCCATCCTCTACCCCGTAAACCTTCCCTCTTGATCCTCTGGGGTGGAGTGTCCCTATATAACAGTTCCTCACCACAGTTCAGGAGTCATATGAGGGCCAAGAGCCTCTTCATACACTGGTGGCCAACGAGGCAGTACCACCAGTGAAAGGTGTCTCCTTGCTAGGAAGGAAAAACTAAAATACAGACCAACAAACACACAAACCCACAAAAACAAACAACAGCAAGAAAAAAAGAAAGGAAAAAGAAAAAGAAAGGCTATGCCCATGTTCTGTTTGGTGTGTTGGTGGTAGTACAGATATCCTGTACTATATAGCTAAAATCCTACTATAAGTGAATAGATGCCATGTGCATCCTTTTGAGTCTGGGTTAGCTCACTCAGGATGAGTTTCTCTTGTTCCATCCATTTGTTTGCAAATTGCATAACTGCATTGTTTCTCATAGCTGAGTAATATTCCATTGTATAGATGTACCACAGTTTTTTAATCCATTCTTCAGGTGAGGGACATCTGGGCTGATCCAGTTTGTAGCTATTACAAATAAGGCTGCTATGAACATAGATGAGGAGACTGCCCTATGATTCCATGCAGAGTCATTTGGATGTATACCCAGAAGTGGTATCGCTGGGTCCTGAGGCAAAGCTATTCCAAGATTTCTAAGATATCGCCATAATGACCTCCATAGTGGTTGCACAAGCCTGCACTCCCACCAGCAATAGAGGAGGATTCCCCTTTCTCCACACCCTTGCCAGCATGTGCTGTCATTTGAACTCTTGATCTTAGCCATTCTGACAGGTGTGAGATGGATTCTCAGAGTCCTCTTGAGTTGCATTTCTCTGATGATTAAGGATGTTGAACATTTCTTCAGGTGTCTCTCGGCCATTAGGGATTTCTCCTTTGTGAATTCTCTATTTAGCTCCATCCCCCATTTTTGATTGGATTATTTGGTTTCTTGGCATTTAGTTTCTTGAGTTCTTTGTAGATTTTCGATATTAGCCCTCTATCAGATGTGGGGTTGGTGAAGATTTTCTCCCAGTCTGTAGGCTGTCGTTTTGTTTGAATGACAGTGTCCTTTGCCTTACGGAAGCTTTTCAGTTTCATGAGGTGCCATTTATTGATTGTTGATCTCAGGTCCTGAGCTGTTGGTGTTCTGTTCAGGAAGTTGTCACCTGTGCCAATGAATTTGAGGGTTTCTCCCACTTTTTCTTCTAGTAGATTTAGTGTGACTGGCCTTATGTTAAGGTCTCTGATCCACTTGGATTTAAGTTTTGTACAAGATGATAAGTATGAGTCTAATTTCATTCTTTAGCAAGTGGACGTTCAGTTGGACCAGCACCATTTGTTGAAGATGCTATCTATCCTTCTTTCATTGTGTGGTTTTGGCTTCTTTGTCAAAAATTAATTGGCCATAGGTGTGTGGGTTCATTTCTGGGTCTTCAATTCAATTCCATTGATCTACTTGTCTGCTTCTATACCAATACCATGCTGTTTTTACTATTATTGCTCTGTAGTACAGCTTGAAATCTGGGATGATGAAACCTCCAGATGCTTTTTCATTGTACAGGATTGATTTAGCTATTCTGGGATTTTTGTTGTTCCATATGAAATTGAGAATATCTCATTTTCCCATTCTATAAAGAATTGTGTTAGTATTGTGATAGGAATTGCATTGAATCTATATATTGCTTTTGGTAGGATAGCCATTTTTATTATGTTGATCCTACCTATCCATGAGCATGGGAGGTCTTTCCATCTTCTAAGGGCCTCTTCCATTTCTTTCTTCAGGGGCTTGAAGTTCTTGTTGTACAGGTCCTTTACTTGCTTGGTTAGAGTTACCCCCAGGTATTTTATATTGTTTGTGACTATGGTGAAGGGGGTTGTTTCGCTATTTCTTTCTCGGTCCATTTTTTTGTTGTATATAGAAGGGCTTCTGGTTTTTCTGAGTTAATTTTGTATCCAGCCATCTTGCTGAAGGTGTTTATCAGCTGTAAGAGTTCTCTGGTGGAATTTTTGGGGTCGCTTATGTATACTATCATATCGTCTGCAAATAGGGATAATTTGACTCTTTCGTTTCCGAAAAAATATGGTGAAAGTGGGCATCCTTGTCTTGTCCCTGAGCTTAGAGGAAACACTTCAAGTTTCTCTCCATTTAACTTGATACTAGCCACCTGCTTGCTGTATATTGCCGTTATTATTTCTTAGTAAGGTCCTTGTATGCCCGTTCTCTCCAGAACTTTTAGCATGAAGGGGTGTTGGATTTTGTCAAATGCTTTTTCTGCATCTAGTGAGATTATCATGTGGTTTTTTTTTCTTTCATCTTGTTTATATGGTGAATTACATTGATAGACTTTCTTATGTTGAACCATCCCTGCATTCCTGGGATGAAGCCTACTTGATCATGGTGTATGATACTTTTGATGTTTTCTTGAATTTGGTTTGCTAGTATTTTATTAAGTATTTTTGCATCTATGTTCATGAGGGAGATTGGTCTGAATTTCTCTTTCTTTGTTGGGTCTTTGTGTGGTTTAGGAATCAGGGTGACTGTGGCCTCATAGAATGAGTTAGGCCGTGTCCTTTCTGATTCTATTTGTTGGAAGAGTTTGAAGAGTATTGGTGTTAGCTCCTCTTTGAAGGTCCGGTAGAATTCCATACTAAAGCCATCTGGCCCTGGGCTTTTTTTGGTTGGGAGATTTTTAATGACTGTTTCTATTTCCTTAGGTGTTATTGGGCTATTTAATCTGTTAATCTGATCTTGATTTAGTTTTGGTGGGTGGAATCTATCGAGGAAATTGTCCATTTTGCTTAGGTTTTCAAATTTAGTGAAATATAGATTTTTAAAGTAGGACCCAAATAGTCTCTGGATTTCCTCAATGTCTGTTGTTATTTCTCCCTTTTCATTTCTGATTTTGTTGATTTGGGTTCTTTCCCTCTGCCTTTTAGTTAATTTGGCTAGGGGTCTGTCTATTTTGTAGATTTTCTTGAAGAACCAACTCTTGGTTTCATTGATTTTTTGTACAGTTCTTTTTGTTTCTAACTTGTTGATTTCAGCCCTAAGTTTGATGATTTCCTGCCTTCTGCTCCTCTTGGGAGTGTTTGTTTCTTTTTTTTTTCCAATTCATCCAGTTTAGCTGTTATTTCGCTAATATGAGCTGTCACAACTTTCTTTTTGAAGGCACTTAGTGCTATGAACTTTCCTCGTAGCACAGCTTTCATTGTATCCCATAGGTTTGGGTATGTTGTGCCTTCATTGTCGTTGGATTTTAAGAAGTCTTTGGATTTTAAGAAATAAAGAAATTCTTTATTTCTTCCTTACCCAGTAGTCATCCATTAAGGAGTTGTTCAATTTCCATGTGTGTGTAGGCTTTCTGTTGATTCTTTTGCTGTTGAAGACCAGCTTTATTCCATGGTGGTCTGATAAGATACAAGGGGTTATTTCAATTTTCTTGTATCTGTTGAGGCTATCTTTGTGTCCAACTATATGGTCGATTTTGGAGAAGGTTCTGTGAGATGCTAAGAAGAAGGTGTATTCCTTTGTGTTTGGATGAAATGTTCTGTAGATATCTGTTAGGTCCATTTGGTTCATGATCTCTGTTAGACTCAATATTTCTCTGTTTGGCTTCAGTCTTGATGATCTGTCCATTATTGTGAGTGGGGTGTTGAAGTCTCCCACTACTAATGTGTTGTCATTGATGTGCGATTTAAGTTTTAGAAGCGTTTCTTTTACAAATGTAGGTGACTTTGAATTTGGGGCATATATGTTCAATATTGAGATGTCCTCTTGTTGAATATTCCCTTTAATGAGTATCTAATGCCCTTCTCTGCCTTTTTTCATTAGCTTCAGTTGGAAGTCTGTTTTGTTTGATATTAGGATGGCTAGTCCAGCTTGCTTCCTGGGTCCATTTGCTTGGAAAACGTTTTTCCAGCCCTTTACTCTGAGATAGTGTCTATCTTTGATAGTGAGATGTGTTTATTGTATGCAGCATAAAGACGGGTCTTGCTTACGGATCCAATCTGTGAGCCTGTTTCTTTTTATTGGGGAGTTGAGTCCATTGATGTTGATGGATACTAGTCACCAGGGGTTGTTATTTCCCATTAGTTTGGTGTAGGTGATCATCCTGTGCCTCTTTTGGTTTAATTGCTGTGGGGTTTTCCATTCCCACTGTTTTCTTGGGTGTAGTTTTCTTCTCTGGGTTGGAATTTTCCTTCTAGGATCTTCTGTAGGGCTGGGTTTGTGGGTAGATATTGTTTAAATTTGATTTTGTCATGAAATATCTTGTTTTCTCCATCTATGTTGATAGAGAGTTTTGCTGGGTATAGTAGTCTGGCTGGGCACCTATGTTCTCTCAGGACTTGTAGGACATCTGTCCAGGCCCTTCTAGCTTTTAAAGTTTCTGAGGAGAAGTCAGGTGTAATTCTGATGGGTCTGCCATTGTATGTGACTTGACCTTTTTATATTACAGCTTTTAATATTCTTTCTTTGTTTGAAACATTTGGTGTTTCAATTATTATGTGGCAAGAGGAGTTTCTTTTCTGATCTAATCTGTTTAGTGTTCTGTAAGCCTCTTCGATTTTTATTGGCATCTCTTTTTTCAAGTTTGGGAAGTTTTCTTCTATGATTTTATTGAAGATATTTCCTGGACCGGACCTTGGAGTCTTCTCTTTCCTCTATGCCTGTAATTCTTAGGTTCCGTCTTTTCATTGAGTCCTTGATTTCTTGGATGTTGTGGGTGAGAGATTTTTTAGCTTTCTCATTTTCTTTGGATGTTGTATTGATTTCTTCCATTGAATCTTCCATGCCTGAGTTCCTGTCTTCCATCTCTTGCATCCTATTTGTGATATTCACATCCATCGTTCCTATTCTCTTCCCTTGATTCTCCATTTCCTCTTTTAACTCTGATTGTGTTTTCTTTATTGTTTCCATTTCCATTTTCATGTCTTGAATGGTATTGTTTGTTTTGTACATTTCCTGCTCCAGTTTGCTTATTTTTGCCTGCAAATCTTTCATTGCCCTGTCCTTTTCCTGTTTAAGCTGAGTCACCTTGGCTTGGAGCTCTTTAGTGGTGTTATTCGTTGTAAAATTGTGGCTTCTTTGAATTCCTTCATAGATTTAAGTTCTTCTTGAAGGGACTCTATCACTTTCCATAATGTAGAATTGTCATCATTTTCATGTGTTTCTGCTGTTGTGAGGTCGTCAGAATTGGATGAGCTAGGATATTTTTGCGTTGTTGGAGTCATATTTCCTTGATTTCTGTTTTTTCTTGCACTTTTGGCCAAATGGATGTTTTTAGCTGTCTGCTCTCGTCGTCTCCTGGCCTTGGATCCACAGGGGATGCTTTGGTGTAGCAGTCAAATTGCTTGGCGATCTGTCTTTGCTTACAGGGGGATCTCAGGGTAACTGTGTTTCTAATAGCCTGAAGCACTGTGAGCTGGTGCAGCCTATTACCAGGTAATGAGGAATGGCCTGGATTTGTTTCACTGCTCCCAAGTCAGACTTCTCTATGTTGCACACTGAGTCATCAGCCTGTAGTGGTTCTGATGGTATGGACCTATTTGCCCAGGCACAGATTCTGTGGATTCTGGGTGTCCGCAAGGAGACTGAGAGGGCCTGGCTGCATGCCTAATATGTCTGGGTTTTCCAGAATACAGCTATGGTCCCCCGGCTTCTGGCTTCCACGTTTTGGAGTCCTCAGCCTCTGTGCGCCTCTGCAGCTAGCTCCGCCTCTGTGCGCACCCAGCCCTCCCACTTCAATGTGCTTGCTTCCGCCCGACTCATTCGCTGCAGGCGGGCGCCTCTACCCTACCTCCCTGTGCCCAATTCTGCCTGGCTCCTTAGCTGCGGTCCTGCACCTCTGCCCCCCCCCCCTGCGCGCGCTTCCACCCGGCTGCACACCCCTTCCCCGCCCCCCCCCCCCCCAGCGCTGCTGTAGCCAGCCGCCAAGGCTCACAGGGGTCCACAACCTTTAATAGATAGGTGGAGGGCTCACATGGGGTGTGTGAGACCCAGTAGACTAGTGAGTGATCCCGTGTGGGGTCTCAACCCAATCCGCCACTGCCGCGGCTGCGGACCTCCTGCCATGGGCCCTGCTGCTGCCTCGCTAAGACTCCCACTGGACCACAACTTTTCCTAAATAGCTATAAGGTCTGCCTAGGTATGGGGTGCCCAGTAGGCTGGTGAGTGATCCCGTATGGGGTCTGATTCCGCCTGCTGTGTATTAGAGTTGATCTTACCTGGTGTCTCTCCAGATGGGAGTTCCCGATTCCCGGATTCAGCGGCTTCTTTGTCCAGGAGAGATGTGGGGAGAGCCTTGCCCTGGGACTTTTAAGGGTCCCTTGGGGGCTGCGTGTGTTCCCGGTGCATCTATTCCCTCTGGTTTTTGCACAGTGTCCAATAACTCTGTGCTTTTTATGGCTCTTTTCCCCACGTTCAAAATGCGTCCATGCGGGCCACCGCCATCTTGGATCCCCCCCCATACAGATTTCTTTAAGGGTGTAATCATTGGTGGATTGATTACTCTCCAATGAAGGCCACACATTGAAGAGTATATGGGCAACACAACTGTATTTGATGGGTTAAAAAAAAAAAGAATATATAAAGCTGGGTTGGTAGGGAAGAGGTAATGCATATGGGAGATGAATATGATCAAAGTACATTGGGCAAAATTCTCAAAGAACTAAAAAAACTTGAAAACAAAGAAGCCAAAAATAAACAATGGAAAAAGGACAGCATCTTCAACAAATGGTGCTGGTCCAACTGGATGTCCACTTGTAAAAGATTGAAATTAGAACCATACTTATCACCTTGTACAAAACTTAAGTCCAAGTGGATCAATGACGTTAACATAAGCCTGGGCACACTAAATCTACTAGAAGAGGAAGTGGGAAAAACCCTGGAAATCATTGGCACAGGTGACAACATCCCAAACAGAAGACCAACAGCTCAGGACCTAAGACCAACAATCATTAAATGGGACCTCATGGAAATGAAAAAACTTCTGTAAGGCAAAAGACACTGTCATTCGAACAAAACAGCAGCCTACAGATTGGGAAAAAATCTTACCAACCCCACATCTGACAAAGGGCTAATATCCAAAATTTACAAACAACTCAAGAAATTAAATGCCAAGAAACCAAATAATCAATTAAAAAATGGGGAAAAGAGCTAAACAGAGAATTCACAAAGGAGGAATCCCTAATGGCTGAGAGTCACCTGAAGAAATGCTCAACATCCTTAATCATCAGAGAAATGCAACTCAAGACGACCCTGAGATTCCATCTCACACCTGTCAGAATGGCTAAGATAAAGAGCTCAAATGACAGCACATGCTGGCGAGGGTGTGGAGAAAGGGGAACCCTCCTCCATTGTTGGTGGGAGTGCAGGCTTGTGCAACCACTATGGAGGTCAGTCTGGCGATATCTTAGAAAACTTGGAATAGCTTTGCCTCAGGACCCAGATATACCATTTCTGGGTATACATTCAAATGACTCCTCACCAAATCACAAGGAAGTTTCCTCATCTACATTCATAGCAGCTTTATTTGTAATAGCTAGAAACTGGAAACAACCCAGATGTCCCTCAACCGAAGAATGGATTAAAAAACTGTGGTACATCTACACAATGGAATACTACTCAGCTGTCAGAAACAAGGAAATCATGCAATTTTCAGCCAAATGGATGGAACTGGAGAAACTCATCCTGAGTGAGCTAACCCAAACTCAGAAGGATGCACATGACATCTATTCACTTATAGTAAGATTTTAGCTATATAGTACATGATATCTATACCACAATGAATGCACGAAAGGGAACATGGACATAGACTTTTTGTTTGTTTATTTGTGTGTGGGGGGCTTTTTGTTTTGATTTCTCTCCCTGGCAATGAGACCCTTTTCACTGGTGGTGCTGCCTTGTAGGCCCCCAGTGTATGAGGAGGCTTTTGGCCCTCATATGACTTCTGAACCAGGGAGGGGGTCTGTTATGTAGGGACACTCCACTCCAGAGGAGTGGGATGGAAGGGATAGGGGGTAGAGAGTGGGAGGGAGGGACTGGGAAGGGAGGAAAGAGGACACTGTGATGGAGATGTAACCTGAAGCAGCAAATAAATAAAATTTAAAAAATACAATGTTGGATTATATGTGTGTTTTTAAGTTAGGTAATTTTGTTTTGTTGAATAAATCTTTAAGTATTCTAAATATATATACATACTGGAGTTGTTGGCCAATGTAGTCCCACAGATGCACAAACATTACAGATTATTGCCAATGATCATGACTATGTTCCAAAGCTTGATAGCTCTGACTGAAGAGATAACACACTTCAGTCACTGTACGTGGCAAATCCAAGCTGGTATTTTCCTAGATGCATCCTCTCTACTGAACAGCTTTCACAGTGTTGGAAGGTGCTATGCACACCACTGGATGAAAAAAGTAACCATTAATCTATAGTATCATAACTTTTGTAGCCTCAGTCCCACCCCTAAAATAACAACTGTCCTGGAACAACATTTTCCCTGGTGCAATAGTGGCATAAATGTCAAGGGCGTGACCAACAACTTTCTGATTGGACTTAAGGCCCATCACACAAGATGTAATTCACACATGGCATGATTATTGGAGCCAAGAACCTATGTTTAGACAGGTTATAGGATTCTGCTAGCTTTCTGTTAAAGGGCATAGCATTAAACTGACTTTAATGATTTACTACTATATCCATAGATTAATGCATCTCTCAATACTCATCAATATCAATGGAACTTCTTTTAGCAGTAGACAGCAATTAACACAGAGATCTGAAAGGTGCAGAGAGTAAGAGACTGCAGAAGGCAGTCTCTTATGAGAAAGATATATCACACTCCATCCTTGCAAGACTCACTGTGAAAGTGAAAGAGGGAATGGAGAGATTAAGAGAACCAGAAGCAGTAGATGACTACAAGGAAACAGTATGTTCCAGATACAACTGAGCACTGAACATATAAGCTCACAGATAGTGACAGCATGCATAAGACCTATGCAAGCTCAAGCCAGACAAAAATCACAGCACGGAGAGGGGATGTAGACACAAAGCCCCACCCATAACAAAAGAACTTTTGGCAATTGATAGCTGCTGGAATGAAGAGGATTCAATTTTCTTTTTTTCTTTTTTTTTTAGAGTTGAGCACTTTATTTCTGTTCTCAAATCATATGACACTTGTCATAGAATGTGTGCTTAACAGAAGATATTATCAGAAAAATACACATGACCGTTTAAATAATACATATTATAAAAACATTAGAAAGCTTTTAAGACCAGTAATATCATCACTTAACTTTTATGGAACATATATAAGTACCCTCTTATCCTGGTGTTCTTCCCATCCTTTCAAGCATTGCCAGCATCTGAGCCTAACAGCCTTTCTGTTAGTCACCACCCTACACTATTTTTTTAATATTTCAGTCACTGATATGATCCAGAAGCATTGAACTGTTTATTTTGAGACACTGGGTAGAAATCTTGAATTTAGTTTACTTTAGTTTTGTTTCTGATATATAATACCACAATGTTACTCTATTGGAAGAAAGCTTCTAGAAAAAAAAGGTGTTTGAGTCTGGTTTCAATTTATCTCATGGTTGACAGAATGTTTTTCTGAGGAAGCCATTGAGAAAGGCTCAGCTGAGTGCTAGGTAAGACAGAGGTCTTGCAGTGTTTACCTCATAGGACTGATGTGTGATACAGGTTTCAGCACAGAGAAGAGCCATGTTGAAGAGAACAAGCCACTCTGCATTTTCTATTTCTGAACACACCAGTCCCTCCCTGGAGAATTTCAAGTCCAAGTCCTTTGACATAATAAGAAAGTCCCATATATGTAACAGCAAGACAATCAGGGAAGAGTAAAACTTTAAAGGAAGGCAGCTACAGATAATACCATGGCTAGGCTTACCTGGTGTTCTGTCCTCAGGGTAATAAACAGTGGAGATGCTTTATGACTGGGGTACCCATGCTGATATTGAGTGGACCTTTATGGGTCTCTACATAATGCTCATAACTCTGGGACTTAATTAATGCATTCTTATGGAAATTGTTTCTCCATTAGGTCTTGTATAAAATATTCTATTTCCTTTTTATTCCCATTGTTTGTTGTTGCCCTTATTTAGAAACAATTATTCTCCAACATTTTCTTGAGAAATTGTTGACAAGAGCTTTAAGTCGGGTCACTTGGTTCTTATATATTTCAAAATGTTAGTTGCCTCATTTTATGCTGGGTTGGGGGAAAGCATAGGTTGGGAATAAGATATTTAGCATAATTTAGGGGTAGTCTGCTATGTTGTTTCTTTGTCTTTCATGTGTTTCTGGATCATCCAAGGTTAGTTTTACTCCAGATCTTTTGGTTTTAAAAATGTGGATTTCTCTTTTCTGCTTCTAAAATCTTTTCTTTCACTATTCTAAAAGTTACTATAATAGTTTTTGATGTAGATCAAATTTCATTCAGATTTTTCAAATTCTATTGCTTTGAGTGCATGGTAGAACCTTTCAGACTGTTAATATTGGTCTTTCTGGTCTAAGATGTTTGTGATATTGTATATATTTTCGATTTATATTTTTTTCTATACCTCCTAACCCTTCCATCTCATTTCTCTGGGGAGGGGTGTCCTTATATAACAGTCCCTCATCTCCGTTGAGAGGTCGTATGAGGGCCAAGAGCCTCCTCATTCATTGGGGGTCTATGAAGCAGTACCATCAGTGAAAAGTGTCTCATTGCCCGGGAGAGAGAACTACTAAACAAACAAACAAACCAATAAGCAGACAATAGATAAAAAAGACTAAAAAATAGAAAAAAATATAACTATTATATAAAAAAATAAAAAATAAATAAAAATTAAAAATAAGAAATCTATGTCCAAGTTCCCTTTAGTGTGTTAGTTGTAGTATCGATACCTTCTACTATATAGCTAAAATCCTACTATAAGTGAATAGATGCCATATGCGTCATTCTGAGTCTGGGTTAGTTCACTGAGGATGAGCTTTTCTAGTTCCCTCCATTTGGTTGCAAATTGTATAATTTCATTGTTCCTGATAGCTGAATAATATTCCATTGTGTAGATGTACCACAGTTTTTTAACCCATTCTTCGGTTGAGGGACATCTGGGTTGTTTCCAGTTTCTAGCTATTACAAATAAGGCTGCTATAAACATAGATGAGGAAACTTCCTTATGATTCCGTGAAGAGGCATTTGGGAGTATACACAGAAGTGGTATGGCTGGTTCCTGAGGTAGAGGTATTCCAAGTTTTCTAAGATATCGCCAGACTGACCTCCATAGTGGTTGCACAAGCCTGCACTCCCACCAGCAATGGAGTAGGGTACCCCTTTTTCCACACCCTCGCCAGCATTTGCTGTCATTTGAGCTTTTGATCTTAGCCATTCTGACAGGTGTGAGATGGAATCTCAGAGTTGTCTTGAGTTGCATTTCTCTGATGATTAAGGATGTTGAACATTTCTTCAAGTGTCTCTCAGCCATTAGGGATTCCTCCTTTGTGAATTCTCTATTTAGCTCCATCCCCCATTTTTTGATTGGATTATTTGGTTTCTTGGCATTTAATTTCTTTTTTTATTTTTAATTAATAAATTTATTTATTTGTTACTTCAGGTTACATCTCCATCATATTGTCCTCTTCCCACCCTTCCCAGCCCCCTTCTCCCATCCTCTACCCCCTAACCCTTCCATCTTGCTCCTCTGGAGTGGAGTGTCCCTACATAAAAGTCCCTTGCCCCAGTTCAGAAGTCATATGAGGGCCAAGAGCCACTTCATACACTGGGGGCCTACAAGGCAGTACCATCAGTGAAAAGTGTCTCATTGCTAGGGAGGGAAAAGTAAAAAACAGACCAACCAACCAACAAACAAACAAACAAACAAAAACAAACAAAAAAAATAAAATTCTATGTCCGTGTTCCCTTTGGTGTGTTGGTTGTAGTACAGATATCCTGTACTATATAGCTAAAATCCTACTGTAAGTGAATAGATGCCATGTGCATCCTTCTGAGTCTGGGTTAGCTCACTCAGGATGAGCTTTTCTAGTTCCATCCATTTGACTGCAAATTGCATAATTTCATTGTTTCTGATAGCTGAGTAATATTCCGTTGTATAGATGTACCAAGTTTTTTAATCCATTCTTCAGTTGAGGGACATCTGGGTTGTTTCCAGTTTCTAGCTATTACAAATAAAGCTGCTATGAACATAGATGAGGAAACTTCCTTATGATTCCATGAGGAGTCATTTGGATGTATAACCAGAAGTGGTATGGCTGGGTCCTGAGGCAAAACTATTCCAAGATTTCTAAGATATCGCCATAATGACCTCCATAGTGGTTGCACAAGCCTGCACTCCCACCAGCAATAGAGGAGGATTCCCCTTTCTCCACACCCTTGCCAGCATGTGCTGTCATTTGAACTCTTGATCTTAGCCATTCTGACAGGTGTGAGATGGATTCTCAGAGTTGTCTTGAGTTGCATTTCTCTGATGATTAAGGATGTTGAGCATTTCTTCAGGTGACTCTCGGCCATTAGGGATTCCTCCTTTGTGAATTCTCTATTTAGCTCCGTCCCCCATTTTTTGATTGGATTATTTGGTTTCTTGGCATTTAATTTCTTGAGTTCTTTGTAGATTTTGGATATTAGTCCTCTGTCAGATGTGGGGTTGGTGAAGATTTTCTCCCAGTCTGCAGGCTTCTGTTTTGTTCGAATGACAGTGTCTTTTAGGCAACAGTTTTATAGTTGAATAATTTTCAAAGCAACCACAATCTCACAAAGCAAGATTTTAAGGAGGAGAGCAAAATCTTACTATAAAATAATTAAAATTTAATCCACATATTTGGATTTATCTACTCTGTTATAGTATTGAATGTGCATTTAATTTAGTTACAATTTCCAAACAAAGTATGGATGCTAACTGTTTAATAATATAGCTTCATTAAGCTTATAGAAAAGTTTTAATAACATATATCTAATACATAAAATATCTATATAGATATACAGATATATAACTTATCTATATATAATACAGTACATATATAATATGTATATATACACAATATTATGTATACATGTACACATAATATGTATATATACACATGATAATATATATGGTATGTATATGTATATATATATTCATATTCACCGTAGTATATATAGACAAGTTATACATCTAGGCAAGATATTCCACATATCTTGTAATGATTCTTCAACTTTTTTTTTTTATTTCAGTCATGAACTCCATGTTCCTTTATTATTTCATAGAATCTGGTTTCTTTTTTTTTTTAAGTACTTTATTTTTTTTTCAAGTTACATCTCAGTTGCAAACCCTTCCCTATTCCCCCTTCCTGTCCCACCCTTCCACCCTCTCCCCACCCCAACAGCTTCTCTTTTCATTCCAACAAATGGTTCTTTCTCTTATAACAGTAAATTCTATACAAAACAGCAGAATTAAATATGCCACATTTATGAGAGTTAAATGGCCCAGTATACCTTCCCAATGTCCATTTCATACATATTTGGCCCCTGACTTTAACCTTCTACCTTCTAACCATCTCCATGAGTTTAAAGTTTTATATCTAACTCACCTTTCATACTAACTTGCATCACTATTATAACCATCTTCTCAGATCTAGAACGCCCTCTTGATTCCTAAACAACTCAAAATTTAACTATGAGACTCAAGCTGTCTATTCTTCAACCACCTCAGAGAGCTGAGAAGGATAAATATATCTGATTGTATAGGAAGTGCAGGGCCTGCAGCTTCCAATACTAAGAAATGACAAACCAGTGACTACCTGGACAGTTCCCATTTTCTCTCCATACATTCCAGCATCAGTCTTCAGCCTTTTGGTCCTGTTTCTCTGACAGACATTTATTGTAGAGCAGGGATTGTGAAGGACTAACCTACCCTGTCTTGGCAGAGCTAGGCTGTCGACTTCCCTGCTACCAAGTTTTTTCCTTTTTGGACAGCAGTCTGTCTGCAGTTGAAGCAAGGAGTTTTTACATGTCAAGAGATAGGCTTGCCACTAATTCAACCATCTCACATTGGAGATTCTTCGATGCTTTTCTTCTACCTTGAGTAGAATAGGGGGTGCTGTCAGGAGCTGATATGTCATGATATCAAAAAAAAAATCTTAATTTAAGACCACATCTTTGAATGCCATATTCTGCAGATCTCTTGGGGTTTTTGAAGATGCCCTATCTATCTCTTGTATTTAGATAAGCAAATGTTGCTTGTCTCTTAACAACTTGATTACTGAGTAGCTTAGAGAATATCTGTAATAAACTGTCTTAGTAGCTAACAAGGTGACATGCATGCATGACTAGGAGTTTGTTTTTCTTAACTATCCTAAACAGTTTAAGACAGTTGGTATCAAGAGGCCAGAACTTCACATTTCATTTTTAAGTATCTCTAAGTACGATACCATTAGGAAGCGTTACCTTAAATTTTGTATCAATACACAAAGATCTATTCAAATGTGGCTAAATATACTCTTAATTTTGTATCAATATACAAAGATCAATGCCTATGCGGCCCAATACAATCTTAATATTGCGTCCATATACAAGGGTCAATACCATTGTGGCCAACTATAATCTTAGTTTTGTATCAATATACAAATATCAATACTGACGTAGACCAATACAATCTTATTTTTGAACAATAAACAATGGTCAATACCACTTTAGCCAAATATACTATTAATTTTGTATCAATATACAAGGGTATAAGGGCATATTCAATAATGTGACCTTTCTTCTTGATCCTTCCTGTGCTGTGTCTCGATTTTTCTTTCGTCCGTGCATTCCTACATAGGAGATAAAGAAGGATACAGAAAAGGGAAAGAAGGAATACCCTGGGTCTAACCTCCAAAACCCATTAAACAGGACCATTTAACAACTTGTAATCTCTTCCCCTAAATAACAGTGTTTTCAGTTGTCCTTCAAATAACTGAAAAAAGGGGGGGTGGAGAAACACCCTCCCCACCCTCTGGGTATGGGACGTCGCTCTCTTAAAATGACTTCCTGCTGATTTGGGTCGTAGTAAACCTGTTTGGGGCCCAAACCAAAATGGAAAAATGGTTAAAAATGTTTATACAATCCTTTTATGTTCAGTCCTTCTGTTCTCAGCTGTTTAGATGACCTAAGGAGTTTGTAGGCAGAAGCTGAACTTCCAGGCTTTACTGAGGTTCTGGCTGGGGCATTGTGTAGAGCTGAACGGTCTTAGCGATATTGAGTTGTTGTGGTTGTAGGCTTTTGATGGAGACATCTATTGAGGGAGTCTGTCAGGCTGAATCATCTGGATCACTCGTCTTCTTTTGGTGTCTGATTCTGATTTCTGCTGAGGTTTCAGTTGTCCAGTTGTCCCTGGGTTCCTTGAATGGATGCTTTGATTCTCCTGGAATGATAAGAACAGAGCCCTGCCCTATTCCTCACTCAGGGACAATCGCCCTCATTTTTTTGGGGGGGTAGGTAATATTTCTCCTGAAGCAAATTTGGTTTTTGACAGTATATAAAGTGTTATCTTTCAATCTGGTTTAAAGAAGAAATTATTTTGTTATTTTGGAGCTAAACCAGCTTTAGTGTATATATTTTGAGGTCTAGAAGGACAATTTGTGTTGTGTGGGCCTTTTGTAAGTAGCTTTTAAACTTAAGTCCTTCCAAATCCTATGTGTGTGTCTCTGCATTCTAAATATTGGGATCCAAGACCTGTGGTTCCCATCTAAGGGGATTAAAGATGTGTTCCACCACTCCTGGATCAAAGTTTTTCTTTATTTAGAGTTTGTTTTGTATCAGGCTGACCTTGAGCTCTGAGATCTGTCTGTTTCTGTCTCTAGTGTGTTGGGGTTAAGGGTGTACTCTTCTTCAATGATGGGATTAAGGGTGTGTACCCTCACCACCCTTTTCCATGTAACTCTAGAATTTATAAGTCCACTAACACTTTGGTGCTCCTCCCGTCTCTGCTGAAGTTAAAGGCATAGGTTAACACCACATTTCTCCTGTATTTTACCTTATCTCTACGTTTTTTCGACACTTGGAGGTTCATAAAACCAGGTTGAACGGCTGTGTCTTTTAATTTATTTACAGTGCATTAACGTTGTTACCTGCTTTTTTTTTAATTAGTAAATTTATTTGTTTGTTGCTACAGATTACATCCTTGACATATTGTTCTCTTTTCCTGCTTCCCAGGCCCATCCTCCCATGCTCTACTCCCTGACCCTTCCATCTTGAACCTCTGGGGTGGACTGTCCCTGCATACCAGTCTCTCACCACAGATCAGGGGTCATATGAGGGCTGAGGGCTTCTTCATACACCGGGGGTCTACGAGGCAGTACTGCCAGTGAAAGGTGTCTCCTTGCTACAGGGGGGGGGGGGGAA
>CAJQZJ010032066.1:8412910-8431515 GCA_907164525.1 Lophiomys imhausi | reverse complement strand
AAAAAAAAAAAAAAAAACCAACAGACACCCAAACCCACAAAAACAAAGAACAACAACAAAAAAAGAGAGGAAAAAGAAAGAGAAAAAAGAGGGAAAGGAAAAAGAAAAAGAAATGAAAAGAAAAAAGAAATTTATGTCCATGTTCCTTTTGGTGTGTTGGTTGTAGTACAGATATCCTGTACGATATAGCTAAAATCCTACTATAAGTGAATAGATGCCATGTGCATACTTCTGAGTCTGGGTTAGCTCACTCAGGATGAGCTTCTCTAGATCCATCCATTTGGTTGCAAATTGCATGATTTCATTGTTTCTTATAGCTGAGTAGTATTCCATTGTATAGTTGTACCACAATTTTTTAATCCATTTTTCAGTTGAGGGACATCTGGGTTGTTTCCAGTTTCTAGCTATTACAAATAAGGCTGCTATGAACATAGATGAGGAGACTTCCCTATGTCTCCGTGAGGTGTCCTTTGGGTGTATACCCAGAAGTGGTATGGCTGGGTCCTGAGGCAAAGTTATTCCTAGATTTCTAAGATATCTCCAGACAGACCTCCATAGTGGTTGCACAAGTCTGCACTCCCACCAGCAATGGAGGAGTGTTCCCCTTTCTCCACACCCTCGCCAGCATGTGCTGTCATTTGAGCTCTTTATCTTAGCCATTCTGACTGGTGTGAGATGGAATCTCAGGGTCATCTTGAGTTGCATTTCTCTGATGATTAAGGATGTTGAGCATTTCTTCAGGTGACTCTCGGCCATTAGGGATTCCTCCTTTGTGAATTCTCTATTTAGCTCCATCCCCGATTTTTGATTGGATTATTTGGTTTCTTGGCATTTAGTTTCTTGAGTTCTTTGTAGATTTTCGATATTAGCCCTCTATCAGATGTGGGGTTGGTGAAGATTTTCTCCCAGTCTGTAGGCTGCTGTTTTGTTCGAATGACAGTGTCTTTTGCCTTACAGAAGCTTTTCAGTTTCATGACGTCACATTTATTGATTGTTGATCTCAAGTCCTGAGCTATTGGTGTTCTGTTCAGGAAGTTGTCACCTGTGCCAATTAGTTCGAGGGTTTCGCCCACTTTATCTTCTAGTAGACTTAGTGTGACTGGCCTTATGTTAAGGTCTTTGATCCACTTGGACTTAAGTTTTGTACAAGGTGATAAGTATGGGTCTAATTTCATTCTTTACAAATGGACATCCAGTTGGACCAGCACCATTTGTTGAAGATGCTGTCCTTCTTCCATTGTGCCGTTTTGGCTTCTTTGTCAAAAATTAGGTGGCCATAAGTGTGTGGGTCTATTTCTGGATCTTCAATTCGATTCCATTGATCTACTGGTCTGTTTCTATACCAATACCATGCTGTTTTTACAACTATTGCTCTGTTGTACAGCTTGAAATCTGGGATGGTAATACCTCCAGATGTTTTTTTATTGTACAGGATTGATTTAGCTATTCTGGGCTTTTTGTTGTTCCATATGAAATTGAGAATAGCTCTTTCCAAGTCAATAAAAAATTGTGTTGGTATTTTGATAGGAATTGCATTGAATCTATATATCGCTTTTGGTAGGATGGCCATTTTTATTATGTTGATCCTACCTATCCATGAGCATGGGGGATCTTTCCATCTTCTAAAGGCCTCTTCCATTTCTTTCTTCAAGGGCTTGAAGTTTTTGTTGTACAGGTCCTTTACTTGCTTGGTTAGAGTTACCCCCAGGTATTTTATGTTGTTTGTGGCTATTGTGAAGGGGGTTGTTTCCCTTATTTCTTTCTCAGCCCATTTGTTTGTTGTATAAAGAAGGGCTTCTGATTTTTTGAATTAATTTTGTATCCAGCCACTTTGCTGAAGGTGTTTATCAGCTGTAAGAGTTCTCTGGTGGAATTTTTGGGGTCGCTTATGTATACTATAATATCATCTGCAAATAGGGATAATTTGACTTCTTCGTTTCCGATGTTTATCCTTTTGATGTCCTTTAGTTGTCTTATTGCTCTAGCAAGAACTTCAAGTACTATATTGAAGAGATATGGTGAAAGGGGACATCCTTGTCTTGTCCCTGAGTTTAGAGGAAATGCTTCAAGTTTCTCTCCATTTATTTTGATGTTGGTCACTGACCTGCTGTATATTTTCTTTATTATTTCTAGGTACAGTCCTTGTATGCCCGTTCTCTCCAGAACTTTTAGCATGAAGGGGTGTTGGATTTTGTCAAATGCTTTTTCTGCATCTGGCGAGATTATCATGTTTTTTTTTCTTTCATCTTGTTTATGTGGTGAATGACGTTGATAGACTTTCGTATGTTGAACCATCCCTGCATTCCTGGGATGAAGCCTACTTGATCATGGTGTATGATACTTTTGATGTGTTCTTGAATTTGGTTTGCTAGTATTTTATAAGTATTTTTACATCTATGTTCATGAGGGAGATTGGTCTGAAGTTCTCTTTCTTTGTTGGTCTTTGTGTGGTTTAAGAATCAGGGTGATTGTGACCTCATAGAATGAGTTTGGCAATGTTCTTTCAGATTCTATTTTGTGAAAGAGTTTGAAAAGTATTGGTGTTAGCTCCTCTTTGAAGGTCTGGTAGAATTCCATGCTAAAGCCATTGGCCCTGGGATTTTTTCGGTTGGGAGATTTTTAATGATTGTTTCTATTTCCTTTGGTGTTATTGGGCTGTTTAATCTGTTTGTCTGATCATGATTTAGCTTCGGTAGGTGGAATCTATCAAGAAAATTGTCCATTTCACTTAAGTTTTCAAATTTGGTAGATTTTAGATTTTTAAAGTAGGATCCAAATATTCTCTGGATTTCCTCAATGTCTGTTGTTATTTCTCCCTTTTCATTTCTTATTTTGTTGATTTGTGTTTTCTTCCTCTGTCTATTAGTTAATTTGGCTAAGGGTCTGTCTATTTTGTTGATTTTCTCGAAGAACCAGCTCTTGGTTTCATTGATTCTTTGTATAGTTCTTTTTGTTTCTAAGTCGTTGATTTCAGCCCTAAGTTTGGTGATCTCCTGCCTTCTGCTCCTCTTGGGAGTGTTTGCTTCTTTTTTTTCCAATTCATCCAGTTTAGCTGTTAATTCGCTAATATGAGCTGTCACAATTTTCTTTTTGAAGGCACTTAGTGTTATGAACTTTCCTCGTAGCACAGCTTTCATTGTGTCCCATAGGTTTGGGTATGTTGTGTCTTCATTTTCTTTGGATTTTAAGAAGTCTTTGATTTCCTTCTTTATTTCTTCCCTGACCCAGTGGTCCTCTAGTAAAGAGTTGTTCAATTTCCATGTGAGTGTAGACTTTCTGTTGATTCTTTTGCTATTGAAGTCCAGCTTTATTCCATGGTGGTCAGTTAAGATACAAGGGGTTATTTCAATTTTCTTGTAAGTGTAGACTTTCTGTTGATTCTTTTGCTATTGAAGTCCAGCTTTATTCCATGGTGGTCAGTTAAGATACAAGGGGTTATTTCAATTTTCTTGTATCTGTTGAGGCTATTTTTGTGTGCAACTATATGTTCGATTTTGGAGAAGGTTCCGTGAGGTGCTGAGAAGAAGGTGTATTCTTTTGTGTTCGGGTGAAATGTTCTGTAGATATCTGTTAGGTCCATTTGGTTCATGATCTCTGTTAAGAGTCAATTTTCCTTGAGGGTATAGTCCTCCTTTGTTTGTTCAGGCTCCAGTGCAATGCCACACATCCAGGAGTATATTGGCAGCACAATTGGACTTGATGGATTTTTAAATTGTCACAATGTTGGATGAGTAGGAAGATGGAGTTGGATCTGGTAGGAGTTTTAGGAGGGGTGACATTATCAAAATGCATTGTCCTAAATCTCAAAGAACAACAACAAAAAAGAAAATATATATAGAGATTTTAAACTAAATTACCTATGAAAATTGTATTGCAGTTTAAAGAAATGGCTTCACTTCTAATCAGAAATTATGCAAGTTTGGGGTGAAGTTTCAAGATAATTATACTGTCCTTCTACTAAGACATATCAGGCTTGAAATCATCAAACATTAAAGATATTATTTCCTTAGAGTTTTTAAAATTAGTTAAATAAATGAACTGAAAATATTTTTAATCACTTCTTTTTTCAGATTAGTATAAAGCATTTACCTTAAAATAAGGAATTTCACCCTGATGCTTATGATATTATATATTATTATTTATATATTATATACTTTGAAATGTTCATCGTACAGTGTCAAAGAACTTACAAGTGATCATTTATACATTTATATCATGTCCTGTGTTTTACTTTGTATGAGATATATTTAGAACCCTGAAATCAAATGTCACATACTTCTGAAAAATCTCCATAATCCATATTTATGTGTTCATTTATATATAATACATAGACATTATATATATGTATATAAAATACATGAACATGCTTCATAAAACAATATCCAGGTAAATAATTAAAAGATAATGGCATTTTCCAAACACTCAGAAGCCTGGAATAAGAGAACCATGAGGATCATGGAGGTGAGCTTTGATATGGAGTAAATTCAAGACTACTTTGGCTCACATAATGTTATCTTGCCTCAAAAAAACTAAAATAATCATCAAACATGCAAATAAATGATGAATTCACTGACACTTTAGAACCTGTAATTTTCCCTGATAATTATAATCTAACAATAGCTATTAATGTTTATAAAGGTTAGGACAGCCTGGCCTACAATCTACTTATTTCTTGAACTTATAACATAGAATGATGTGTGACTAGAGAGACATGTCAGTGCCTAAGAGAACTGATTGCTCTTACAGAAGACAAGTGTTGGCTCCCTTGCACCCACATGGAGGCTCATAACTATATATAACTCAACTTCCAGAGGATCTGACACTTTCTCCTGACCTCTGTGGGCACCTGGCATGTACATGGTGCATATATATCAGGCAAAACACTCAAACATTTACAATAAAGTAAATTAAACTTTAAAATGGAATTAATTAAAAATTAATTTTCTTCTTTAAACTACAAAAACAGCAACCTCTTTTTAATGATTACCTCCACTCTTATTTATAAGATAATATTTTCATAGCTTAATCTACATTCTTTTTTATGTTTATTTATTCAAGTTACATCTCCAACACAGTCCCCTCCCTCCACCCCTCCCAGTCCCACCCCCACCCTCTCCCCCTTCTTTCAGAACTCATAATTCTTTTTGTAATAATTAGTCAACAATTATGAAAATTACAAGGCACAACATATATCCCAATGTCCAATTCACACATGCCCAGCAACTGACATCAATACTCTATTATCCATATATCTCCATGAGTTTATCTCAATTTCCATCCTAACTTGCATCACCAACTTAAAAACATCTTCTTAGACCTAGAATATCCTTTTACTTCCTAAACAACTTAAAATTTAACAGTGAGACTATAACTATCTAGTCTTCAACCACATCAGAGACCTGAGAAGGATAAATACATCTGAATATACAGGAAGTGCAGGGCCAGCATATTCCAAAACTAAGAAATGACAGATAACTGGCTGCCTACACAGTCCCCAATTTCTCTCCATACATTAGAGCATCTATCTTCAGTCTCTTGGCCCTGTTTGGTATTAATTATAAAGCAGGAATTATGAAGGACTTTGCCTACCCTGTCTTGGCAGAGCTAGGGTGTTATCTGCTAGGCTGTTATCTGCCACTGTCACAAACTGTTTAGGATAATTAAGAGATGCAAACTAATAGTCATTCAAGCATGTCATTTTATTAGGTACTAGCATAGTTTATCAGAGATGTTTTCTAAGTTAACAGGAAATCAAGTTGCTAAGAGACAAGCAACATTTGCTTAGCCAAATATATGGAGATAGATAGGTGGTCTTCAAAAATCTCAAGGGATCTGTAGAATATGACATTCAAAGAAGTTTTCTTAGCTTAAGACTTTTGATATTGAGACATGTCAGATCCTGACACCACCCCCTAATCTACTCCAAGTACTGGATGAGCATTAAAGAATTTCTATTTGGAGATTGTTGCATTAGTGGCAAGCTTGTCACTGAGCAAGAAAAATCCCTTGTTTAATCTACATTCTTTTAATTTCAAAATCATTTAAATATGGGGAAATATATGTGTGTGTGTATATATATATATATGATATATTTAGTGTTGTAAACATCTTGTTCACATGAAAAAACATGACTTTATGTGGTTTCGATAGGACTATCACACATTTTTATAATCATTCTATAATTGGATGAACATCATTCTTACTTTTGTGTGTGAATGCTGATATAGACAAGCCTTCTTGTGCATAGGTATGTTGGGTATGCACATCTTTTTGCTTTTAAAATGCATTTAACATGCTTCCTATATACTTTCTCCTAGCAACTACCATATCTGTTATATCTTTGTGTGTCAATTTTGGATATTAACTAATTTTAATTTCTAGCCAAAATAGGTAAAAAGAGTATTTTTATACATTTCTACTAACTATTGATATTATAAGAAATTAAACATTTTAATATGCTCATTGCAAAATCAATTAATAATTTTCATGTTAAATAACTACTAGGCCATATTCTTCTCTGATTCTTTAACATTATTTCTCTTCTGCCTATTCAAGACCCTTGTGTGATGGAGATAGATAGATAGGTGGATGGATGGATGAATGGATGGATGGATGGATAGATGATTCCAGAATTTTAGATGGTACATACTATTCTAAGCAGAAGACATGGTCTAAGAAATAATCTGGCCCATAAACAGAATAAATTAGTGTAGGATGAAACATGATACATAAACATCATGCCATGCCGCTGGTCTTGTCAAACATTGCAAGAACTCACACTGTGATTGGAAATTTAGCAGCCTTGCTCTGTACACTGGAAACATTCAGATGCCCTTTCTTTTAGCACAGTGAGAATTTTATTAAACAGGAGAAGATATGTGCCAAGTGATTGTTACTAAGAAGGCATTGGAATCAAAAATTTTTTTAAAAAAAGGAATAGTTGTACTAAAAGAGGAAGTTTTGACAGCTTTATTCCTTGTAAAACCAAAAGTAATAATGGGCGAGTTCATCCTGGGTATCTGACAAAAAAAAAAAAAAAAGAATAGGAGCTCTGGACACCAACTGCTGTCAATAACATAAATCCTCCTGAGACAGATTCCAGGAACCAGAAAGGACTGGTAATCATCAATTTCTGGTAACTGGTGTCTTGAAAGACAGTAAGCTATCTAGTAGTATATAAAAAAAGGAAATTTTTCACTACCACCGTAACATTCTTCAATAAAGGACCCAACGTTTATGTTGCTGAAAATAATGGAATAAAGCAAAGCCTCTGCTGTGTAACATTATCTGCTATCTCAGGTGTCTAAAAAATAAAAACAAAAAACAAATGACTTTATGATTTTTCTTGCAAAGGAGCAATCCAGAGGGAGAACACCAACCTAAACCAAAATTAAATATCAACAACAAGGAGAGGTTTTTCCAGAGTGTATTTTATGCCAGAATGCTAAGGATTTGTGATTTTCTAATTTTAAATTAATTTTTAGTGAGTCACAATTTCAACAACCTAGGGTTTCAAATGGGTTTTTCAAATCACTTTCACACACATACACAATGTTGTTGGACATTGATGTCCTGAAGGTAGAATTTAATCATAGTGTAAATAATGCACTAACAGAAGGGGGAAGGATGGAAAATGGACCCTGTTGGGATGCCAAGTGTTCTCATCACACAGAAGTGAGAAATGGGATGAACTGAAAAATAGAAGTCAGTGACTGTTGTGGAGAAATAAGGACTTGGCTCTGGAGACTGTGTTTGAGATCAGTTCCAAAGACAAATATTAGTCAACAAATCCACAGATGCTTAGAGAATAGAAAGTTGATTTTAAAAGCTATTCAGCCCATCTGACAGATGGCTAATATCCAAAATTCATAAAGAACTCAAGAAATTAAACACCAAGAAACCAAATAATCCAATCAAAAAATGGGAAACAGAGCTAAACCGAGAATTCACAAAGGAGGAATCTCTAATGGCCAAGAGACACTTGAAGAAATTCTCAGCATCCTTAATCGTCAGAGAAATGCAACTCAAGACAACCGTGAGATTCCATCTCACACTTGTTAGAATGGCTAAGATCAAAAGTTTAAATGACAGCACATGCTGGCAAGGCTGTGGAGAAAGGGGAACCCTCCTCCATTTCTGGTGGTAGTGCAGGCTTGTACAACCACTATGGAAATCAGTCTGGCGATATCTTAGAAAACTTGGAATAGCCCTACCTCAAGACCCAGCCATACCACTTCTGGGTATCCATCCAAACGATTCCTCACCAAATCACAAGGACATTTCCTCATCTATGTTCATAGCAGCCTTATGTGGAATAGCTAGAAACTGGAAACAACCCAGATGTCCCTCAACCGAAGAATGGATTAAAAAACTGTGGTACAGCTACACAATGGAATACTACTTAGCCATCAGAAACAATGAAATCATGCAATTTGCTGCCAAATGGATGGAACTAGAAAAGCTCATCCTGAGTGAGCTAACCCAGACTCAGAAAGATGCACATGGCATTTATTCACTTATAATTGTATTTTAGACATAGAGTACAGGATAACCATCCTACAAACAACAGACTGAAAGGAACAGGAACATAGACTTTGTTACATGTTAGTGGGACACTTTACCCTAGTGGAGCTGCCATGTAGGCACCCAGTGCAAGAGAAAGCTCTTAGCCCTTATATGACTGCTGAACTGAGAGGGCTGATTTGTAGGGACACTCCACTCTGGAGTAGGATGGGTGGGAGAGGAAGGAGAGGATGGGAGGGTGGGACTGGGAGGGTTTGAAAGAGGGCATTGTGATGGAGATGTAACCTGAAGTAATAAATAAATAAATAAATAAATAAAACTTTTCAGCCAATTAAATTGGACACAGAAAGAGAAACCATTGCATTTCTCTCATTTGTGAATTGTAGAGTTTATGTAGGCATTTAAAGGCATGCATGTATACATATAAAATCATAGCAGAGTAGAAGCTGGGTTATGTGGGCCACACATGTCAGGGTGGGGCAGGAGGACTGTGGAGGGATTTAAGATGAACATGAACAAACTACGTGACACACTGTATGAAAACAGTCAGCCTTGTGTGTAATGAACACACAGCATAACAAATACCCAGATTCCTAATGTTCTTCACATTTGAGAAAACTAAATACTTTCTGACTTGGATGTTTATCTGATTAGACTTGATTTACTGGGGGCTGGAGAGATGGTTCAGCTGCTGAGAGCACTTATTGGTCTTCCAAAGAACCAGGTTTGAATATCAACACCCACATGGTAGTTTACAATAGTCTGTAAGTCCAGTTCTGGGGACCTGATGCCCTCTTCTGGCCTCAGTGGGCACCAGGCACACACATGGTGCCCAAACATATTTACAGGCAAACCAATCATAGATATTTTTGTTAATTTTTAATGATTAAAACAGAAGGAATTATAGTTTATCTTGCTAAATTTGAAACTTAAAATTTCAGATGAAAATAATGATTATTTGACATATTTCTGTATATTCAAGTCTGCATTCTCAAAGCCACCTAAATTCAACCTTACTTGCTCATACATGTGTGTTCAGTACACACAGATACACAAAATCTTATTCTAGGAATAAATGAATTTGTACAAACAAATGTGTCTTATTTACTTAAAATGCTTTATTTCAATGCATGAGTAAAACAAACATGTCCAGGAGTGCTAATAGCAAATATCAAGAACAACAGTAGAACATAAAGCATTCTCAAAACCATAGGTTTCATGGTTTTTAAACAGTAAAGTTAAATGTATCATAGTATTTTCACATTATTAACTGTTTTTTTTTAATTCAGAAGGTACTACGTTTTCTGAGTATGTTATGAGTTAAAGAGGGATTTTTTTTTGGTCCTGCTACAGTGTAATTATGCTCACTTTTAATGTGAGATGAGGAGCCAATACAAAACAAGTGCACTAGGTCCAAATATTGAATTTCCTCACTTCCATAAAATTTCCAAGTTAAATTTGTCCAAGGTTCACAAAGCCATCCTTTTGGATCCTTATTTATACAGGCTATCCACATCAAACATTGTTATTTAAAACAAAATAATATTTCCTTTGAAATATTTTTGTATAATAAAACAAATGGAAATAAAATTTATAGTACAAAAAATTCTAAATATTAGGTGAAACACTTTCAGTCTATAACTGAAAGCTATTCAACATCCTCTTAAAATTTTTTTACCTTAGCTGATATTGAGGAAGCCCCAAAGAAAGGGTAAAAGAAGAAAATGCCTTGATTGGTTTCTGTTTCAATAAAGTATTTACAAATGTCTAGGAAAATTGAAGCTAAATATGCAAGGCAGTTTTAGCTTATCTTATTTAAAAGGTGAAAAGGCATTTAGACATTTAAAATCACAGGATGCCATCAAAAACATTATATTTAGCATTCAAAATTGATTTAATTGTGTGTATCTAACATGAAGAAATTTTTCTCAATTTATTCTATGGCAATATACAGAATGGCATCATTTTACAATCAGTCAGTCTTAAGATATTAAAAAAAAGGAAAATATAGTCTGAATACATTTTTTCCTCTTGCAATATATGCAAAGCATTTGAAAAAGAATTTTCAGGGACAGTGGTATAAATTAGTATATTATTTACTGGAAATCACAGAACTGACAGATTGCTAATAGTTTCATCCAAGAAAAATTTGGTATTTAAACTTGTGAAAATTAAACATGTTTCTTTACTGGAATTCAGAAAATATTTTCAGCACTGATAGAAGTTAGGGAAGGTGACTGTGGAAATAAGATGTTATTTGAAAACATAAATATGTAATACTTGGCATAAATATGTAATTTTGAGAAATCACCAATATTTCTGTCCAACTAAATGCAGTAGCCAATGCCAGTATTACCTACAGATAGAGAATAAATCTGGAATATTAGGTTTTGCTGACCAAAATGTCTTTTCTTGATGATTTAAATGAAATGTCCTTGTTCTTCCTTTTGGCTCCTAAGGTAATGAGTGCAGTTCAATTAGATTAAGGATCATTTGAATTTAGAGGGACGGTATAATACAAAATTTAATCTGCTTTCTAATCAATCTGACAAATGCGACTAATATCTATTGGTGTCTAAGAGAGAAAGGGGGAGTGTAATTGTTTTTTACTGGCAGGGCACTGACTGCTAGCATTTTTCATCTTAAGAAACACTTTTAATGCCTGATCCCTGACCCACCCCCTGACTAGTCCTTTCTATAGTGGCAGAAAAACTGTGACATGAGTGTTGGGTACTATCAATTCTGCATTAATTCACATAAATAGCCGTGAAAAAAAGGAAGAAAGAAAACAGAAACCTGATTCCATTCCTCACTAATTTCATGAGAGATCTGGGGACTCAGAACAGATCAGCAGCATGTTAATAAAACAAACCCCGGATGGGCACCTGAGTACCACCTGGGCAAGGAAAATTCAATTTCTCTTCCTAAGCAGTGCCTGGTCTTTCTGATTATGCTGCCCTGTCTCTGTGCTTACATGTAAGAAACACTACTAGGTCAGCTATTTGTTAATGTTAATAATTATACTTGATAATTCATTGCCAATAATATCAATTTTAAAAAGTAAGTTAATGTTAGACTTTTTTTTTTAAAGAGTGTATGCTTATGGGTGGTATGCACATTCATGTTAGAACAGTTTTCTTTGTTTATCTTAAGCTAATAAAGAAACTCTCCTTCAGTTTTCACACAGAAATCTACCCAGTTATGACTAAGCAGTTAGATGTACAAACATCTAGGCTTGTCATCCTCACTCAGGGCAGATTCCCATGTTTTCTACAGAACACAGCGTGATATATCATGTGGAAACTATATAAATACTACAAGACCCCCTCCTAGTAATGTTATCAAGGGTCCATCCATCTGTCCATCAAAGTATACTTTCATAAGCATCTTCAAAAGGAGAATAATTCAGAATGGAACTGTAGACTTCTCAAGGAAAATTGTCCAGCCTTTGGCAATCCCCACACTTTCTTCAAAGTTTGCATAGAATCTGGACTGTTTTGTAAATGATAATGCACTAAACTATATTTATTAATACCTAATAAACACCTATAACCTATAAACACTTAATAGCTAACAACACTTAAACACCCCTACCATAGCCCTTTTGGAAGGATACCAAGATTCTCTAGCACAGGTCCATGAGGGCAAGGTGTTTTGTAGTCAAGTCTGGAGGCACACCTCAAACAGCACTCATCAATCTGACTCTGGTTTACTATGGAAACCTCCACCTCTAGTCAGCTTAAGTTTGAGGCTTTCTCCTCAGGCTCAGGGGCCTAGTGTCGCTCACAAGCTCATGAGGCCAGCCTGCTTCAACTTCTCTGCTTGGGGCCAGCTTCAGTCATCCCAGACTGTCCACAGACACCTCAGGCCTCCGTTTGAACTAGCTGAACCCCTCAGGGCAGGTGCTGTGCTGTGAGGCTTAGTCTTTTGCTTCAAAGCCTTGCCACAGCCTCATAAGACAGGAGTTACACTCCTGCCTGTTTTCAAGGTCTCCTCAGAGTGTGTATCTCACTCCTTAGGCTGGTGCTATCACTGCCTGCTGGCCCACCTCAGTTGCTCTGATTCTGCTGCTGTGGTCCAGCTATTACGGTCATTTCCACAGTCTCCTCAGCCTGTGCACACCTTGAGCCTCGATAATTTGCTAGCGTACCTTAGGCCAATCTGCTCCTGCTGCCTTCCCTCTTTTTGGCTTTCAATCAGCCTTTACCTCCCACCTTGGCTGGCCTCAGCTTAAATGCTGAGCTCAGGGCTCCTACTATCAGCATGGCCTCAGGGTGCACATCCATCACTTCCTAGTTTCATATCTCATGTGGGTCTTCTCTCTCTCTCTCTCTCTCTCTCTCTCTCTCTCTCTCTCTCTCTCTCTCTCTCAAGGTCTCTGTAGCTTTGCAGCTACACCACTCAGCCAGGCACCATCCATAGGCTTCACATTGCCTCAGTCCAATATGGGCTCTGCCCACCTAGACCTCAGCCTTCAGCTAGAGTCTTTCAAAGTGTGGTCTAGTTAAGAAACAATGCCAAGCCCCTTTTCAGTTCCCTGTGCTTTCCTTCTTAGGCCCAGGACCATACGCTGCCATGTACCAGGCTGATCTGCATTCCAAAAGCCTTCACTAATTCATCGAAGAACTTCCATTACACTCTTTATTCAGAGTTATTTTATGTTTTGACATATTTTTTTTCTTCTCAAAGCCAAAGCCACATTGTCTTCTTGCTAGTTTAATAATTGTGTGAACCAGTTTCTTATTTTTCATCGATTTTTCTTGAGGACTATAATGATAATTTATTTGATAGTAATGGAGTAATTTAAACAGATACATTATGGAAATTATTACTTGGTTTTATATTAAGTTTCAATCATCAAAAATGTTATCTTTCCTTTTAGCTTCTTTATTTGTAAGGCTTTTCTTCCCATTGGCAAAGGCCATCCTTTGGGCTCTGATAAGGTGGCTTTGGTGTAACATTAGTTTTGCATCTCCCCACATTGTCCTGCACACACCTATGGGAAGTTTACATAACTGGTGGGTGTACTCTCAGCTAACAACTTAAATACAGACAATCCATGTGATCTTACAGGCATCCGAGTGAAAGCTGTGTTTATGTCCTTCCTTCAGTATAACGCTACCATGTGTTTGTTGGAATAGAGAGAACAGAGACCTCAGTGACCCTGGGTTTCTGCAGTTCACAGGTGGGAATGAGAGGTGCTATCATGGTACAGTGGAGCACGGTTGAGTTTCACAAAAGACTGAGCATTGGAGGTGATGGGATTGTGCAGGCTGTAAAATGCAGACACCATCTGTCACAGATAAAGTGCATTAGCAAAGGCCACCTGTTCCCACATTGTTTGCCCTTGCTCCAAAAGTTCACATTTGCTCTGATGTCTGTTTGCTGTTTCTGAGTGTGAAGCTTTCTAGTGACTAGTGGGACTCCATTTGCACACTCTATACATAAATATTCTGTCTTTTAATGGGCTGACTTATTTCATTTACAGTATATGGAATGTATTTCTTTACTAATTTTCTGTCAGTTTCCTTACATAATCAACTATATGAGAACATTTTAATTCCTTTTTCAGCAATAATTTATTATAGACATATTCTGTGTTGGACATTTGTTCACATTGGCAAAAACAATAGACAAAAATCATTGCTTTCATGGAGTTTAGTTCTCTGGAAACTAACAGGCCTATATCTCCTAGGTGATTCTAAACCCAGGAAAGTTAGCAATAAAGATTACAGATAACCATGAATTCTTCCCTTAATTAAAAGTATGCTGACTGTAGAGGAGAAGCCATGTGGGTCTCCAAGGAGAGCATGTACAAAGCAAAGGAATCATGTACCAAAGGCTCTGGGTAAGAAAGCATGTTCAATACTCTGCTCCTAATATAAGCGAGGAGTACCTTGAATGAAGCAAGGAAAGAAAGACAGAATGTGAGTCAGAAAGGTACCAAGGTATCCACCAGGAGAGCCTTACAGGATAGTATAAGGCCTTGCCTCATCCTTTAAACAGGCTGGGATGGCACAGGAGCCATATTCAGGAGGAGAGAACATTGGTCAGAGTCCATCTACATGACACGTAGAGAACATTCTCATCAAAAATTATAGCTGAAGCCACCAAGTAAGATATGTCATCATTATCCTACCATGAGAAAGACAATGTTGGCTCAGACCAAAGGGTAGAGGAGGAGCTCAGAGGAGGTACTGTAAATGGTTGTGCCTGATCCTTTTATGAGGTTTAGTGATAGATGATGATGATATGTGTGTGTATGAATGTGTGTGTATGAGTGTCTGTGTGAGTGTGAATGTGTGTATATGAATATGTACGTGTATGTGTGTATGAGTGCGTGTGTATGAGTGTGTCTATGTATGTGTATGAGTGTGTGTATGAGTGTGTGTGTGAGTGTGTGTGTGTGAGTGTGTGTGTACTGTATATGAGTGTGTGAGTGTGCCTGTGTATGAAAAGAGGAATCACCCCAAATATTTGGCCTGAATGATTAAGTGCAGATTGTTCCCTGAAGAGCATGTTGAGGGGAAAAAACACAGACCTCAGTTTTACAAAATGCTAATTCATAGCAGTGAGTTTACACTGAAAATGTTACTTTGGGTACTTTTTCCTCATTTACTTTTTAAAATATTTTTAATTAGAATATAATGACATCATTCTCCCTACCCTACTCCTCTCCCCTTCAACCCTTCCCATGAGCCTGCTCTCTCAAATGCAAAACCTCTATTTTTAATTCTCATTGAATATATGTATTCTAAATATATAAATACAACCTGTTCAGTCTTTATAAAGTTACTTTTTTGTATATGATTTCAGACCTTATTTAAAACAAAAACCAGCCCTGAATAATGTAAAGAGGACATGTTTTAAATGTTAATTACGTTGATGTAACAATAGGTCAGTGACACTTTTTTTTTTTTTGCTCAAAAATACAAACCCTGCAACAGCTAAGAAGAGGCTATTTCCTGCAAAAATAAAATGCTCAAATTTGCAAAAGCTCCAGATTCCGAATTGCACTTAAGCTGAGTAGTAGTGCCTCAAATGAAGATCAGCTCTTTCAGGAATCCCCTGAAAGTAAACAGGATAGGCATAGGTTGATTAGTTAGCTGCAGGGGCCAATGAGCGCATCGTGAAGAGGTGTGGCTAACTCAAAGGCCCTCCTCCATCTTCATGACCATGGGTTGAGCTCAAAGAACTTGCAGTGGTTTGTCAGAATAACCCTGTTCTAGCACTAAATATCTCTCATATTTCCTTGCCTAGAACAACAAGCTGCAGGCTCGAGAGTCCTTCCAAATATGTGAATTCCTGTGGCTTTGTTTCACTTTGGTACTTTTGGATTTTGTATGTAAAAATAGGTGTGTATGTGTGTCTGACCTCCTGTTTGTCTCTACAAATGTATTCTTCTCACTACTTCATTTATAAGTTAACTTTTTTCGGTTAGAAATAACACTTCCTGGGAAAGCTTTTAAGAGCTATAACTTTTTATTGAAAAATAATTTATCACTTCATGTTAAGTGATAAATTCATTAGTTAAGAAATCAAAATATTATCCTTAAAAACCAATGATCTTGTTTAAATGGTCTCTTTTTCAACATTGTAAGTCATCTTAAGTGGAACTTTATATGACATTAAATTGTGACTATTGCACTTTTATTTTAGATCTATGGTGAGAAATCATGTTTGGGTTAAAAGTTTATATGAAATATGAATTCCTGTGGTTAGGCTTGCTGGTAGCTTACAGCAAAATTAATAGAGTGGTTGTGTGTGGGTGTGTGTGTGTGTGTGTGTGTGTGTGTGTGTGTGTGTGTGTGTGTGTAAGGGGAGTTGTTCTGAGGAGAGCCATTGTGAATTTTGCATTGCTCCCTTTCCCAGAACTAATGATTCAGTTCCATGTGTTCATATGAAAATTTAAATAACAGTGTACTAGTTTTTAGCTAGCACTTTCCGCTTCTCCCAGCTGGATCTCCATGAGGATCAGCCATTGGAGAGGACTGAACCAAGACTACACTCCACTTTGACTATCAGTCTATGCAGTAGTTGGGAACCAACGACCTGGGAAATCTACAGATGATAAGCCTGAGCTTTGCCCCAGGAACTCAGCGTGTATGGCAGCTGTACCATCCTCTGGCATACTTTCCAAGTCTCTGTGCTGTTGTTCTCTCCAGCTGCTAGAAGTGAAATTGGTTAGGGAAAATCATTTCTGTATATGGTTCTGAAATTGTTCACTTCAGGAAGAAGTTTGTCTCAAGTCTACCTCTATACAGGAAATGTTTAAAAATATATAATAGCAAACTGAGCAGCCATATGCCAAGAATAAGGGATAAACACATCTTGGGGACACACAAACAAAAGACTATCCTAGCTTTAAAAATTAAAAATTTGAAAAGATCAGTTCCAAATGTGTTCCCAAAATAGTCATTTTATTAAAATCACAGCCAATTTACTTTCATAATTTTCTTAGTCTAATATTCTACTTCTCAAGTATCTGTACTTGTATCACAGAACATGATTCAATATTCAGAATTCTGGTTGTTGCTATTTAATCCCCCTAAGTTGTATCCAAAAACTAAATAAGAATTAGCTTTGAATTTCTTGTTGTTTTGACTCATCTAGAAGACTGGTGAAAGAAAAATCTTGTTGTTTTTAGTTTTTAAATCTGAACAGTTGATGAAAATTCAAAGGATTGAATTTTCTGAAACTCTTTTCATACTGTCTTGTTAGTAACCTGTGGAACACAGAAAGGGTAAGGGGACAGAAAAATGTTCCCCGAGCAGAAACACAATGTATCTGTTGGACCCTGGTCCAAAAGCACAGAGAGGAATTTCCCTTCCCTCCCTTTGCCTCTCCTTGGCCTGGTCTGTCTCCTTTCAAAAGCAAAGTGTTGCTTTCCCAAAATGTACCAGACAGGAATTTGTTCAAATTCCTCAAAACCAAGCCAGGAAAGTCAGAAGTTTTAGGCATTCGTGGCAGAGCGAGAAGGGCATATCTGTGACAGCAGACATCCATCATTGCAACCAGGCTGCAGGCTTGCTCTCCCGGGCCAACTTAGGGATGTGGCTCAGTTACTGAGCTTCAGTTGACTCATTTTAAAATAAGAGACTGGTGAGAATGAACTTACAGGGTATTGATACAGAACCGAAGCATAGAAAGGACCTGCAAATGCATTCTATAGGCTGGTTCTTCCACTGGTACCCTTTAGAAAGCCCTAGAGAGTTCAGATTCACTGCCAGGACTTGTCCTGGTTTTATTCTATTGAATGGAGCCCAGACTGCTATTGGTCTTCTATCCTGAGGTAAAGGTTGATTAGTTGTTTTCTGTGATATATTCATGAACTTCTGTAATGACTCAAGACAGAACTGAAGCAATTCTCTGTCTATGAAGTTCAAGGCCATGATGGCCCCAAACAAGCTGCCCCCCGGAAATGCTAATGCCACATGAAAGAACTTTGCCACAATATGCACAGCAAAAAAAAAAAAAAATATATATATATATATATATATATATATACACCCGTGGTCCTTTAAACTTTATTAATTTTCTGCACATTTGATATGTATTCATATAGCAGTAGCCAATGCATTTAAGTCTATGAGAATTAGAAGACACACCTGCCACATTAGGAACTTAATTGTAAGTACTAAACACACATCAGTATTAAGAAGGCAGGAGTGAATGCAAAGACCACACAATAATTTAGCTCCATTTCCTCAGAGAGAGATGAAAGCTGAGGTGCTCTCTTTGCTAATTTCATTGAATGAATTTATTGTGCGGATTCATTACATCCTCTCTGTCAGTACATGAGAAATTAGTATTAGTAATCTTTCCCTTTAAACCACTGCAAACATTTTCTTGTATTTTTAAATGGTGGTTGTTACAGCTCAAGCAGCTGATTTATAAAGTACACCACACACACACACACACTATCAAAAGGCTTGTAAAAAGCCTACACTGATCACTGGAGAAGAATATTGAGATATACCTGCTGAATAACTAGTTAAGTAAAAATTCATTAAAGCTTTAAGTAAGTGCTTTTGCATCACAGCAAATAACTTCTGAGCCAAAGAGCTGTGGGCAACCGCAAT
>CAJQZJ010032066.1:8346253-8408983 GCA_907164525.1 Lophiomys imhausi | reverse complement strand
TGTGTGTGTGTGTGTGTGTGTGTGTGTGTGTGTGTGTGTGTGTGTGTTTGTGATGATACGTACCACAGCACACATGTGGAAATCAAAGGACAACTTCTGGGAGGCAGTTTTCTCCTTCTACCTTGTTTTGAGACAAGGAACTTTTTGTGTTAGTCACTGAATCATGTGTTCCAGGCTGGCTGGTCCTTTACCTCCCATGTCACAACAAGAGTTAAGGTATTACAGAAGCCCACCACTATATCAGCCTTTTTTACATTGGTTTCAGTGATGGAACTCAGATTAGCATCAAGTTTCTGCCTCTAGCACCAGTAACAGCTGAGTCACCTCCCCAGCCAACGATTAATTTTCTATCTCAAATAGCCAAAAGAAAGCTGATCTGAAAGCCAATCACCCTCACTTTATTGTTATGTATTACAAATGTGTATTAAAATGTCATGCCATACCCCATAAATATTCAAGGCAATTAAATATAGGTCAAATATAAATCTAAGAAAATGCTTTTAAAAATAGAGGTAGTGCATAATGCAAGTTACATTATGCATAAAGAATATTCTACATAAAGTGGTTTTGTAGTAAAAATTCACCAACTAGGAATCTACTTTCCCTCTCTCTGCTTTTCTTTCATGCTTCTATTTCTTACTGCGGTTGCAGTGACTTCCCACCATACATTCTTGCGTTTTCTCTGAATGCTTCTGTGTTCCTTCATGGTCCCCCTTCTTCCTCCAAACTCAGAACACAGACGTGATGAGGCCCATCAGACTCTCTAAGCCTTCTTAGCTTGGTCATCCAAACGCATGCATGTCATAATTGCATTGTTCTTCTGAAAGGAATGTTCATTGGTGGATATTGGTTATATTCTGTAATACTTTAAGTTCCTCATGGGGATTGAACTTACTGAAGTCATATATCTAACTGTCTTCTGAGTGATATGCATCATGTTCATTTTGCAAACAACTTTAAGTACACAGCAAATTTTATGTTTTCTCACAAAGTATTATTGAATGGGTTATTTCTGTTCTGTGTTGACGATGGTAGTGCCTGAAATGTGTTGAGAACTCATCATACATCATTGTTGAGGCTTTGCAGAAATTGCCAGTTAATCCACACAGGAAAAGGAGGTGTGCATACAGAGGTCATTGAGTCAAAAGGAATGATGCTGTCAGTTACATTTCTAGAAACTTGTTCGAGAGAGACTGGGTTAAGTCCATTTCTCCAAACTATCATTATGAATTGTTGAATATGGCTCTTGATCTCAACATGCTTTAGTCTCTGTAAAGCATCTCTTTGTGTTGACAGAACAAAGCATGTCTTTTCTCCTGTTCAATATCTCATGTCCTCTTAAAACAGATGTTCTACAGCTAGCCAGGTATTTTAAGGCTCATTGTCATTACCAGGAGTGTGTTCAGTGACATGCCAGTTCCTAATACTGTAAGACACTATGGGATAAACATTATGAGTCTTGAGGTGAGTTCCACCAAGTTAATTACCAGAGCCTGAGGTAGTTATGTCCCCCAGTGAGAAAGTGGCTTCTCAGACTTACTCCATTCTGGCTAAAGGTGTGGCAGGTGTTTCTAGCACCTGTGAAGTAAACCCCAAGTGCTGAGCTTCCATAGTATTCCTCTACCCCTTTCAACGTTTGCTTCACTTTCCCTGTACTAAATGCCTTAAACATCTAAAGACATAATATTAAACTATTCTGTTGTTGATGATACTGAAATCACCCTGGTTTACAGTCAGACACAATTCGCCAAATTCTAAGAACACAAAATGCCACACATTAAATTTAATCCCTTTAGAGGAACTTCTGTTATAGAGACAATGAGCATGAATAACTATTGATTTTCTGGAAAGTGTCTTCTCATTTCAAAAGCTAATGGTGTTTCAACCTGTCGTCCTGTTTTAACAGGCACGAGTATATTCACAGTCTATGAGGCTTCGTCTCAGGAAGGCTGGGTATTTCTCATGTACAGAGCAATCGACAGCTTCCCCCGCTGGCGCTCCTACTTCTACTTCATCACGCTGATCTTCTTCCTTGCCTGGCTTGTTAAGGTACTAGAGAAACTGCGCTCAGAGCGCGTCTAGTTTGGGGTGTTCAGCAGGTGTTTTTCGTTTTGGTTAGTTTTTATTGTTTATCTCCAGTGTTCGGTAAATGTAGTTTGTCATCTCCTTTCAGAATGTGTTTATTGCTGTCATCATTGAGACGTTTGCAGAAATCAGAGTACAGTTTCAACAAATGTGGGGAACTCGGAGCAGCACAACTTCCACCGCCACCACACAGGTACCGCTTCAGGGGGATGATCACAGCCATCTGGCCTCGGGCCCATCCCATTCTCATAGCAGTGAAGCCCCAGGGAACGCTGCTGGGATGGGATACTGCAATATAGCACAATGGGAGAGTGGTTTGAAAATACAGACAAAGAGGTCCAAAGAATAGTCACCCCAGACTTCTGCTGTGGTGTGGTAAAACTCGGCTAATTGCTTAAAAGCAGCATTGGTGGCTTCAACACAAATTACCAAAATTACCAACCACACTTATTGTGGATCTTTGATTTTATTCCAAGACCACAACTTCTCAAAGGCCTCCTGAGTAAATATAAGTACTGAAAGTTTCCATTTTTATGAGCCTTTATTAGTGCAACCTCAAGCCTATACAGTGGTCTTTATACAGAGGATTAGAAGCATTGGTGTTGAAAATGTATTTAATTCAGAACAAACCAATCAAGGTATAAGGAGCTATTAAGAAGACTCCCCAGTCTCCATTGCATGATCGTGGCTTTTTAAAAATCATCATATATTCAGTATGATATCCTTCTCCCAAGAAACTAGAAATGGCCTGAAACATACAAAAACAACAGAGCATTCAACTACATATGAGGCATTCTGATATTCTGTATTTTACTTATTTATTTTTGTTATCACATGTTGGTGCTTAGAAACAAGAAGGGCAAGCTCACAGATCTTCTAGAATAAACAGAAGGAGAAAAAAAGAAAAATCCAGATTAAGAAGGGAGCAATTTAATTTTTATAATAATTACTTTGAGATTAAATTATGATAAAATAAGTTTGCAAGTGCTTATATAGATCTATTGGTGTAATCTCTATAGAAAGGTCAAAGTGGAAATTTTATTTTGGAAACCTTTTGATTAGACTTTAAGCAATCATATGTTCAAGTGCCACTAAACATAGGAAGCTGACATTTATAATGGCACAGATATCAGAATTACCCAGCCTTTGTTACTAGTGAAATAAGGTCAAATTATCCAAACTTCCTTGTAAAGAGATTAATATACTAGACAGGTTATGTCATAGATACTATGTTGCAGAGCTTTCAAGGAATTAACCCAGGAAGCTTACTGTGAGGTGTAACAAAGTTTCCAGTCCTTCCGGAGGTGACAGCCTCTTGGTGAACATGTTTTCTGTGACAGACATTGAGATGTAAATGGGACATAAAACTGTGAGTGCAGCTCTTGCATGAAGTGCTC
Source organism: Lophiomys imhausi (assembly GCA_907164525.1). Classification (NCBI taxonomy): domain Eukaryota; kingdom Metazoa; phylum Chordata; class Mammalia; order Rodentia; family Muridae; genus Lophiomys; species Lophiomys imhausi. The sequence goes on along the minus strand of CAJQZJ010032066.1, from coordinate 8,405,501 downwards.
CCGGATGAGGGTCTAAAATGTCCCTAAAACCATATTTTCCTTTTTAAGTAACTCTGACAGATAAAATCACAGCTGGAAATGTAAAGCACCAAACCAGCTAGTACTTATAATAGAAGACAAAATGTGAAAATTTTGAACAAAGTCGTACAAAATTATTTTGATGCAAAATCGCACTTAATGCGGAGGCATAGGTCGGGAATTCAAGAGGGAATGCGCCTGGGTGTTCAGCAGTGTAATCACACAGAGAAAAACCTTCATTAAGAAAAATGCTATGGCTGAGGACCCGGTTGCTAAGCAACTAAAGCTCCTGCAGGCTGCCTCTTGGTAAAACACCACTTAGGCAGCCTAGCAACTGGCGTCAGGCTCCGCCTACCCCTCAGTCACCCTTGCAAGAGGTCCCAGAAGCATTTGTGTGTACAAAGGAGGACAGAACGTCTGCCGTGGCTGTGGCACTTGTAAAATCTGACCAAACTCCGAGCCTGGATTTCTCTTTTATTGGTGAAAAGCACTAAGTCACAAATGTCTAATTCTGACTAAATAGGATCCAAAGAGATAAAAATCATGAGGATTACTCTATGCTATACAGCTTTTTGGACACGAAGTAATTTCTTGTCCTTATCTATTATGTGGGAAGTGTTCAATGTGTTTTTCTCACCGATGAGCTAAAGAGGACTGGGAATATTGGACTTAGCACTGTCTCTAAGTATGTGAATTTCCTACAACAGCCACGTGGGTAGAAATGGACACATGTATATACACTCAAACACACATGTGTACACCCTGAGGACAGAGTAGACCTTTGGGCATAAGCAATTCACTAGGAATTTGTCTTGGTATTTCAGTGGCAAAACAGGATCCCTGATAATTTTTTTTCTCTGTCAAAGCAATATTTTTTCCTTTAAATGGTCAGTACCAAATGTTCTGGGCAGCCACATAGCCACAAATTAAGGAAATATTTCTTGCAAAACTTTTGTGCAGAGAATGCTATGGTTTGCAACAGCAAAATGGAGGCAAACCAGAAGTGATAGTGTCAGATTCGTAGTCATAGGCCTTTCTGAGCTATACTGGGACCAGTGACTCCATCCTGCATAGTTCTTGATGTGGATAACTGTTGTCACATGCTCAGAAATGGAGTGGTGTATAGGGCAAGAGGCTCACATTCCTGCAACAAAATGTACCTTGTATTAGTCCACCATAAAATGTCTCATGTTACCATTTTTAGGGATGTGGCTCTAACCCTGGATGTTAATATGTGCAGACATGAGCTGGGAAACCTTTACATGCAGCAATTCCTTAATGCAGACCTTCACAGTCCTCACAGAAGACCTCACTTTAGGTCCCTTCACCTAGACTGGTGCAGGCTAGAGACAAGCTGACTCCACTTGGTCCAGAATAAACCTTAAAGACCCATCAAAGCCCAAGGCCACGCCGACCACTTTTGTACTATGTGTACCAGGAGAGGACACATGGGAGGCAGGCCATGCATTCCTACATTTTACGGAGTCGTGGCCCAATGGTGTCTTGTCAGACTTGTGGCAAATGGGCATTGTGCTAGGTGTCCCTGAGGCTGCTGTCTGTTACTGAGAGCCCTTGCTGACAGACGCGATCTGAGTTTCTGTTCTCTAGCTAAGCTAGAAGACAGATAAGGCTAGAGTGGATGCAAGTAAAAGGGTGATTTTGAGTTGTTCCTTCTTTGCTTTCCTGTTAACATCCTCAGAATTTGCCTAAATCAAACTCTGTAAGAATGTGTGGTTCTCAGCAAGAAAAGCAGCGAGACATAAAAGAAAGACTCATGAGCGAAAATGGAAAGAATTGATTAACCCAAAAGAAAAGACACACTGCCCATAACCTACTGCTCTACTTTAGAGGGAAAAAAAACTGCTTAGCGTCCCGAAAGCCAGCAGTTTCCACATGAATAGATATCACTCAGATGTGTGAGAAGGCAGTTAAGGGGTGCAGCCCAGAGAAGAGCTGTCCCAGAGCTGCTTCCATTAACGAGCCTTGGGGAGTGGATGAGACACTGGCTATAGGGAACCCAGGGTGAAAGTTAAGCTTGTCTTTATTTTTGCTGACTTTTGAAAATTTGCTTTGAGATAAGGTCTCACTCCATAGCCTCCGCAGCCTTGGACGCGTAGCAGTCCTCCTGCTTTAGCCTCCTGGGTCTGTGCTGGTATCATGTGTATATGCTGCCTTTCATGGACTAGATATATTCTCTGATAATGAAATCAAATCAGATGTCCACTCTCCTAATTTTAATAATGGTCTACTTTAAAAATACTTAATTTTGTAAAAAGCAAAATGATTTCAAAATAAATCAAAGTTTTTCTCCACTGTGTGTGTGTGTGTGTGTGTGTGTGTGTGTGTGTGTGTGTGTGTGTGCCTGTGTACCTGCATATACACAACTTAGATTTGGAATTTTAATTCACTTTTTCAAGATTCTCCCTACTCTTAATATTATTTCTCTTACATCACCTCAAGGTATAACCTGATGGTTTGGGTGATATTTTGTCCATAGACAGAAACGTATTCTTAAGTACTTTGTAAACCAGGCTGCCCATTACAAAATTCTATCATACTCAAATGAACAAGCCTGAGCTAATTCACAGGACTGAAATCGTCATGCTTTCCCAAATGCTTGTACCAATAGGGATGTGTTCATAGGTGTCCATTCTATTGTGATGGACAACGTCACTCTTGTCCCTCTCACTAGTTGATACTGTCTTCTTGCAATCTAAAATATATCAGCAGAGACGAGAGCATAGCATGGTGGCTTTATAACCTGTCTTCATTCCCACAGCAATGCTATGAAGTGGGTACTATTATTGTTTCTACCTTGAAGATTTAAAAAGACAAAGATGGACAATTTAATTGTCTTGTCTGATCGCAGATAAAATGAGCTTCCATCCAGGTTGCCCAGCCTTCATTTTTACTCGCTGTGAGAGCCTCCCTCATTTTGTTTAGTCATTGCAGGCCACTGTCAACGTGTCCTCTCTGTTCTAGCCACATGCCAATGTCTCTGTTCTTAAGAAGACAGCACCCACTGCTGGCTAACAAGGTCCTTCTCAGATACTGTTCTAAGAAGTGAAATTGGAACATCCTACCTGGAAGACAGTCAAGGAGTACCTACAAAAGCCTTTAGAGAGTGCATACCTTTTGATCAAAGAGATCCACTTCTAGGAACTTGTCCTCAGATTGTTGGGCAATAGTCACAGAATTATATTTGAGGATGCTTTGGAAGATATAGAAAAAAATTAAAGGGTTATAGATGAAGCTCAGTAATAGAGTCCTTGTGAGCATGGGCAAAACCCAAGCTTCAACCTTCAGGACTGCCAAGAAAAATCTAAAATTCTGATTCTATGTTATTGTTTATACTGTACTAAATTGGAATAAGTAGGAAGTTCTAAAGCAATATTAAACTTTATTGGCATGATAATCTATGGACAACCTACTAGTACAAAAACGATATCATGTAGGGTATGCATATATGTGCGTGTGTGTGTGTGCATGTGGATGCACATATGTGTGTGTGCACCTGTGCATGCATGCACACAGGTGTGTTAAATTCCTGGAAGTTTAAATTCCAGTAATGGCTGTCTCTTTGGATATCAGGTAATTTTTTTTCACAATTCATTCACATTTCCAGGTGTTTATTAATAAACCGTTTAATAATATAATCAGAAGTTAAAAATCACATGATTAAAAAACAGGAACCACTGCACATGTTTACTAAAACCAACTGTGTTATATTCTACTACGGAGGCCAAATGCTCAATATAGATAACTTAGGTAACATAGATTTGTGTCCTGTACAAGTAAAGTAGAAGATCAGAAGGAGACCAGCACACGAGGCCAGGTTGCCAAGGAGCCAGCCTCCACTCACCCACCATCAACTTTGTGTTCCGCTTTACAGCTCCCCTTCCCATAGCTACGCAGCAGGCGGCAATGCTTCTTGTAGCGGTACCTGTCACATTCATACACAAGCCAGCAGAAAAGAAACACAGGAAGAACAAGAAGACTTGCTTAGGTCCCATGAGCTAGTATGTGGCCACCTGGTCAGTGTGTGCTTCCAGGAAAGGATAGGAACTGGTCCTTCTGTTGGAGGTTAGTGACCTCATAGCAATGCTGTGACATTGGAAGAGAGACAAAGACTGGCCACAGTCACACACCCCCACCCCCCACAGATCTGACCTTGAGATTCTGACCTCTGTTAGCTAGTCCAGTTTCAATCTCAAAGATCTATAGTCATTGTACTAATAAATCTAAATATTGTATGATTTAGGATCTAGAGAAAGTGGAGCATGTTTGCATATCTATTACTTTATTTCATACACAGGGGTGCCCTTCATAGAACTATTTTGGTAACGATTAAATTGATTCATTTGATTTTTATCTGCCGGAAAAATAATTTAACAGAGAAAATTAGTTTTCTACCAATGAAAGGAAATATTAGCCCCAGGCGTGCTTTGTGCCTTGACAAGACAGTGTAGAGGCATCGGCAGACTGTTCTTAGCCAGTGACTAAAATCATGGTTTGACATTTGCCCTTTAAAGGAGAATCCCGGAATCATGACTTTAAAGGTACTCTAACTAGCTTGCTTTTCCAGCTATGTCTGTATTTTCATAGTGAGTCCATTCATGAAGGATGCGGTTGCTTCTACCACCTTGTAAGTTTTATTCTAAGGAGAAAGTAACTTCTGTACAAAGACAGCTGGGACTATTTGTAATGACATCTTTGCTCAAAGAATCTTTGTGTAAGTGTGCCCCTCAGTTGTTCCATTTAAAATCTATATATAAGGCCTATGAGGTTAGGTACTTATTTTCCGTTGTCTCAATTGATACAGAGAAAAAAAATGGTCTTCCTGCAAATGATCTACAATCTCTCTGGCTAGAATTTGAAAGTATAATTATAGAGCCTACATAATGATCCATGTGCCATGCCAATCAGATTTCCATTAATATATATAAAAAAAGAGAGAGACTTTAGGCACAAACAAACAGTAAGTTATTATGGTTAATGGCTTTATTTTTTTAATCTTTAATTCTACTTTATCCCATTAAAACCAACCAACCAACACAACCCTCATACACACTCTCCATAGTGAAAGTGAACTCCTGATAATATTTGACATGAGAATGTTTTCTAATTCACTCACTGAGAAATATCAGCTAATTTTAAAAATCTCCTTAAATATACTCAACAGAGAGGACACAATGCTTAAAAATGATAAATAAATTTCTTGTATAGATAAAAAATAATAATGAATAAAACCAGCTAAAATAGTAAAGTATTTTTCCTGTATAGAAGAATATCTAAAATATTACATATGCAAAATCTACATAAGGCAGAAATTGTATAGCATATAACAAGTGCTCAACAAATGTAAGTTATTATCATTACTCATGAGAGTATTATTATTCATTTGTTTTTCAGTATTAAATGAGCATAGCTGAAATGATTCATGATCCAAATATATATATCTTTTAAAAGACAGATTTTCAGTAATATTTAAGCACATAGAAAGCTACAGACAGAACTAGAGTTTTCACTATTCCATGCTTAGCATCTCTGACTCATCTCTTTGTCTTAAAGATGTTCCATGAAGATGCTGCTGGTGGCTGGCAACTCGTAGCCGTGGATGTCAACAAGCCCCAGGGGCGTGCTCCGGCCTGCCTGCAGGTACAGCACAATACGCTTTGTAAGCACCATCTAGCATGGATCTTTGACTTTTATTTTATTCAAAGAAATTCATAGGCTCTAAGCTCTAGACTTGCCCAGATTTATCAAGAATTCAGGGACAGTGTTTTATTCTGTCTTGTATTCAGGGCCTAGTTAGATGTATAGTAGATATTGTACTTTGTTTTCTGTTACTGTGATAAATACCTAGACCAAAAGCAATTTGAGTAAGAAAGGGTTTATTTTGGCTTACATATTCAGGTCACAGTCTACTGAGATAAGTCAAAACAGAAACTTGGAAACAGGAACTGAAGCAGAGACCACGGGAAAATGCTGATTATTGACTTGTTGCTCATGTCTCATTCAATATGTTTTCTTAAATAATCCAAGACCACCTACCCCGGGGTACCAGCACCCACAGTGGGGAGGGTCCCTGCAACAACAATTATTAATCAAGAAAATGCACACAAAGACAATGTCGTGGAAGCATTTTGTCAGGTGATATTCCCTCTTCCAAGATCAACTTAGCTTGTGTCAAGTTGACATGAAACTACCCAAGTAAGGTTTTGATAAAGTTGATGAAGAAGCAAAGACATTTCAACAGTATTAAATCAACAAATAGTTTTGTTGCCATGTTAGTCCTTGTGAAAATATTTTCTAAGAGACCTGAGTTATTTATGGCTGTGCAACACTTTCATAGGTAACTGGGAAGGAAATATATTAGCACAAATGGTTAGAAGATGGGGTCCAGGGACCCTACTTATGAAACTTCTATTCTCAGATTTGTTTACCTTTTTGGTGAGGGGGTCTTCATATGTTTAACTGCCTTGAATGTTTACAATTTATATTTAAGAAATTATGTTCTTTTCTGATATAAGGTGTACAAATATTTACTCCTGTTTTGTATGTCACTTCTTCATGTTGTAATTTTACTTGCTTCTATTGTTTAAATAATGGAAGCTAAGTTCATTATTCCCCAAAAAGTCATGTAAATATTAAATATCATTTTGTGGTTTTATTTCTGACCTATTTTGTTTGTACCAACATCACTAATACACAACCGTAACAACTATGTCTGCTATCACTTGCTTGCATTAGTTCCATATTTTAGCCAATTGAAAAATATTTAAGGGTCACAGACTTGTTATGAAAATAAACTAGTAGAGTACCAAATAAGAAACATAAAAGACTTAAAAACCACTAGTTAAATGCTTGTTAATAAGTGCATTAAGGTTGAATTCTGAGCTGGGCAGTGGTGGTTCACATCTTTCATCTTAGCTCTTAAGAGGCAGAGAGGCAGGTGGATCTCTGACTTCAAGGCCAACCTCATCTACAGAGTGAGTTCCACAAGGGCTACACAGAGAAACCTTGTCCTAGAAAAAAAAAAAAAGTTGAAGTCTATAAGTCGAATCACCTTCGTCACAAATATTTCAGGGTGAAATCATCAAGATTTAATGCTGTGAACACTTCTGCAGTGGGATAGAAGCTGAACTTGACATATCAGATGTGGCATCTGACAGATACGTGTGACAGCATTAAACACATATTGTTAATATAGTGGCATCCTCGATGAGCTTTGTGAATGTCAGTTATAGGTGCTAGGAACTAGGGAATGCTGGGCAGTTTAGCATGGGAGATGCTCTGTTCACCAACTGGTTGTTCCTAAGTTGAGCTTCCTAGAAGGAGCTAGTATTCATAAGAGATGTGAGTAAAAACTGGGAGAGGGCAGGATATAAATATACAAAGAAATGTATTTCCATATCTAACACAAATTAGCAGTCAGTAATTAAAATAAAATAAGTAAACAGCATATACCAGCTTTTACTCATTGTGAATACCATCTAAAACTGGATAATGGGAACTAAGTACCCTTTAACCTGAAGCACCCCCTACTCTTGTGAACCATAATAACTTCAATCCCACGGATAAGGAGAAGCTCTTGCCACCTCCTTTTATTTTTAAATGTGATTGTTCTCTTATTATGAAGAATTAATTTCAGAAAAAAAATCAAAAAATAGAGTTACCTTTCCAACATGTCTGTTCCTCATTCCTTCCTGGAGATCACCACTGGGCAGATTCTCCCCAGCCTCCTGCATTTGAATTCATCATTTACACATCTGTCTCTCACAGCACAATATTGCCCACTCACTATCTGCCAGAGCTCAGATCAACACCCCCCCCCCCTGTAAAGAATTCTTCTTTATTTACAAATAATGAGCTGGAAACCTCCACTACTTGTCTCCATGTCATTCTTTACTTGCCTTTGTTGCCTGTTACAACTTTGATAAAAATAAACTCAGTTGTAGTCAAAGGTAGCCAGATGCAAAGCAGGCCCATGTTGCCAGGAGTAGAACATGTGAGTAGTTGTGGGGAAAAAAATGCTAAACTTTGGATCGTGTTAAAAGAAAATATTTCACTCTAATAACAAAGGCCAGGAGTTCCAATATTAAAAAGGGAACTCTGCCACCTCTAGGATGTTGTTGATTCCTCATTTTTCTAATTTATTTCAGCAACTTCAAAATTACAAACGCAGCTTAATTACAGCCATTTGAGCATGTCCCTCAAACTTGGCCATTCAGGAAGACTTGATCTAGGTTCCTTTCAACTATGTCAATCTAAAACATTACTTCTAAGTGCAGCCATATTATTTTGCATGCAGAAGATGAAGGAGTTCTGAGAGAGAAGACAGTTATGTCCTGTCAGACTTGCATCCCCTGCTTCAGGAGAGACATGCCCACCCGACCATCTGAAGTTATCTAAAGCCGTGCTACTTCCAGGAAGTATTTTCTGGACACATACTGCCAATGCATTGCTAGTTTTAGACCATGATGACGTGAGCATAGGAGAAAATGTCTTTTATCAGAGTGGTTGTTATTGCCATAATCGGTTCAATTTCTAGTTCCTGGAATCGAGACTTGTGAAAATAAATAGAACAGGGTTTCAGGAGAAGCCAAACACCTTTAGACCTTCAAATGCTACACTGTTCGTCCGTTCATGTTCTTTCATTTAATAAACAAAGGTGAAGATATTACAGTGTAGGAAATAATTTTTGTAGTGATCATGGTTAATGTAGCCTCTACTATTTTGGAGGTTTCTCTCACTGGAAACTAACATTAATCAGCACAGAGACTCCATTTTGCCTTGGTTTCCCATCTCTTCATTTTTGCCTCCACAGACCTGAACTAAGAGTGTTGATTAAAAGAGACCCATACATGTGTCTTTCATAAAGCATTAAAAGATATTTCTCTTTGCCTCAATGGTAAGAGAATAAGTAAATCCACAACTAGGTGGGATTCTCAAACATACTCAAATACTTAAAAAGAAAGCATTGTATGAGCATGTAGTGCTCATAGAACACACTGAGAAATGCACCTGCTCTTCATAAAAGCAAAGCTACCATCCAAATGTTAGTATGTTATCCTCAGATAGATTTTCTCATTTTATATGTCTTGTTGACAGCTGTTTGAGAAACCTATAAAATACATTAGAGTAATGTTATTTTAGATTGCAGAAATCATAAGTAGTGTGTAAATTTTTTAAAAATTACAAAAATAGCCCATCCATATAGTTTACATTTTCAGAATTTTGCATTTATAACTAATCATAAGTAGAGCCTGGCTCAAATTTTCTAAAATTGGGGATATTTAGATATCACTTCTCCTCTTTTGTGCTAGTTCCTCTGAATTTGCTCAATTTCTGTATCAGTAGTACATTTTTACCTCCTTTTCAACTCTCTGTTTCCTTATATAGCGTTTTGGTTTGTGATCTTTCCCACCAACTATAAATAATTGAACAAGTTAATAATATTAACTGATGTGGCTTGATCTTCTCTACCTTATATCAAATGTTCCAACTCTATTGGTCTCCCTATATTCTCTCTGTATTTATTGGTTGTGGAATTACTTGGATGAATTATGATGCTCTGTGATCTAATTCTTCCACAGAATAATAGACTCTCTATAGTTTTATTAGCAGAGGAAGACTAGACATCTCTTGTCTGCAATTAGAAAATATGCAAATTCATTTACCATTATGAGACTCAAATTGTAATTGCAATCACAGACATAATACGTATAATGGGACTCATGCTGAGTAAAGGGTTAGTTTTATGTCCATAGCCTGGTCTTTTCTGTTTTATGATAAATGAAAATAAATGGGCTTGTCCATTTAATTATAAAGTCTTAAAGTCAGAACAGGAGGTTGGGGAGAACAGTGTTATTGGCCTGATAAGAGATTCTTAAGTTCTCTAACACATTTGTTTAATTTTTTAATTAATTTAATATTATATATTCAATTCCTGACAAGTTCACTCTTAAATTAAGAATAAATAAATGATAGTCCTGTACCCCTTGAAGCACCTCCCCTGTCCAACCTGAAACGGTTTTCTCTTTCTGTCTTCCCTTCTCTGCCACTAGTCACCAGCTAGAGTTCCTCTCCCAACCTCCTCTTTGTAGTATGAAGGTTGGAGAAAGGGGGTACAGTCTAAAGGCCTGGGTAAATCAGACCTCACAACTGATTCTCTTCTCTTTGAGCTGAAGCTGCCTCTAACATTCATCTCCCATTCTACCACAATCTGAGAAAATTATATGAACATTTGTGTTTTCGTTGAGAATTGTTTTGTTGCGATGTTCAAAGAGTGCACCTATTGGATGTGCAATCTAGCATATCATGTCACTGCGTTCTCTGTACCTTTCTCTTCTTCTCAGCCACATGATTTTCCTTTTTTGTTCTCTCTATGCACCTGTCTCATTTCTTACCCAATCATTATAGCTTCATTCTGGTTTTGTACATTACCCATGGTGGCTGACTATGACTCTGAGCCTGGTGACCTCCCACACAAGTTCTTGGAAGGAAATCACCAGAAAACTTGCAAAAGGAAGGTTAACTGAGAGGAAATTCAATTTCAGAATAGGTCACAAATGTGAGAGAAATTGAGTTCAAGAATTTGGTCATGGGATTTGAAGTGAACACAGCTTCTCCACTTAAACAAAATGGAGTCACGATCCCCTTTTAGTGTCAGTGCACATTTGGTACAAGAAAGGCTGATGTGGAAACGGATTTTCAAGTCTGTAGATGCTCAAGCCCTTTATAATATCCCGAATGTGGAAACGGATTTTCAAGTCTGTAGATGCTCAGACCCTTTATAATATCCCGAATGTGTTTTGTGTCTGTTGTAATGTTTCCCTGCTAATTTCTGACTCTGCTCGTTTGGGTTCTCTCTGTTTCTTTTCATTGGCTGTGTCAAGAGTCTTCTCAAAGAACCAGCTCTTAGATTCCTTTATTCTTTGTACTTTTCTCTTTTTATATTTCATCAATTTGGAGAATTGATACTGGTAATATTTAAAGTAATTATTGAAAGATATGTGTTAGTTTCAATCATTGTGTTGATGGTTGTCTGTGTGTGTCTGTGTGTGTGTGTGTTTGTGTATATATTGTCGATGGTCCTTTGTGTTTCAGTAATAATAGCTTTTTTTCTTCTTCCTACAGCTTCTTTGTTGTTTATTCATTTCTTCAGGGTGAAATATGGCTTCTTGTATTTTCTTTAAGTTTAGTTTGTTGGTTAAAGAAATTTCAGGCTGTTTATATCATGAAATAGTCTTCTTCAACTATGGCAAACGTCCTTGAGGCGCACATTGGTCTAGGTGGCCAATCGTGTCCTATTAAGACCTGGTATCCATTGCTCTAGGCTGCTCTGGCTGTTAAAATTTCCATTGAGAAATCAACCACCATTCTGACAGATTTTCCTTTATATGCGACTTGTGTTTTTTCTCTCGCATCTCTCAGTACCCTTTTTCTGTCTGTATCCCTAGTGCTTTAGCTACAGTGTGCCATGGGGAGCTTTTTCTCTGGTGCTGTCTATCCCGTGTTCTGTGGGCTTCACATCCTGTGTCACTCTTTCCTGGGTTAGCAGACTTTTCATCTATGTCTTTGTGGAAGAACTGATCTATGTTATTGACCTAGAAGTTCTTCTTTCTCATCTATTTTATAATTTGAAGGTTGGGGCTACCCCCCACACATTTCTGAACATTATTTACCTGCAGGTTTCTTTTTAATTTTTCACACTTTCCTTCTTTCTTGTAGATCTACTTAATCATTGAGCCTGATATTCTATCATCTTCTTAGTCCATTCTACATTCAAGGCTTTCCTCTAGGTTGGCTACTTAGTTTATTAAGTTATTCATGTCCATCTTCATTTCTATTTTATTTCTTTTTTATGTTTCTATCATTTTATTGAATGCCATTTTCAAACCCTGGATTGTTTTCCTCATTTTCTTCATGCTTATGTTTGTGTTTTCTTGGATATCCCTCAGGTATTGTCTTTAAATTCATTCTTTTTAAGTTAATTGAATTGTTTCTTTGTGTCTTCCTTCAGTTCCTTGAATTCCTTAAGGAAATTTATGATTTATTCTTCTAAATTTTGTGTCATAGGATTTAGCAAGGTAATTATCATTGGAGAAAAGTTCTATAGAATTGACTTTGGAAGCTGTGGAAGATACTGCCTCAAATTTTCATATTGTTTGCATTTTTCAATGACATCTGGGCATGTGGTTTTCTTTTGTAGTTCTGTGTCTGAATCAGACAAAGAGGTTGGGGCCGAACACAAGATTTACAAGCAGGGTTGGGATTAAATGTTGGATATTTCTTAAGTGGAATGAAGTCAGTTAGACAGAGGGAACTGGGCTGTCACACACGTCGTGTATCCTGGTCCAACCCTGGAGTTTGGGAGTATATCTGAGAGATGATGGTGTTCCATGGAGGGAAGGATCAGTTGGATTCCTGGAGCTAAGCTCTTGGATAAAGATATGCAGGACTTGGCTGGGTGGAGAGGTTGAATGTAGGGCATGATGGGTCTGGGCATGCCCTGACTGAGGTCTGCAAGCTGAGAACAGTGCAAGCAAGGGTGGCCAGATGACAAGGAAACACTGGATATGGGACCCTGGCTAAATTGTGGGAGTTGATGAGGATGTTTGGGGTGAGAAGATTAAGCAGACTCACCTGGATATGTTCTGGTAAAAGATATGCAGGACCTGTCTAGGTGGAGAGGCTGGAATATGGTACTCGGGGGATCTGTGTATTGGGGAGACAGGCCAATGTATTATACAGCAATAAATTTCCACCCTTCTGATTGCGGCCGGTAAATGAAACCATCTTTTCAAATGTTTGTTGGCCACGTATGAATTTCTGCAGATTCATAAGCAATTTTCAGATTGTTAATATTTCACTTGCCCACTTATTGGCTAATTATTCTAAATGGGTTTCAGAAATCCCATATATTTCTAAAGCATAAATCATTTGTATATGAATACAAAGCAATAAAAATATTAAGTATGGAGACAAATCCAAAGTGTGGATACTAGATGCCTGGTTGCATACCACGTACTCCGCTGTTGTTTGGGCAGTGAGGCAAGACTCTCACCCCGTATTATGAAACCATTTAGAAAGTTTCTTGAATGTGTGCTTAAGAGTAGGTCTCGGAAAATTGAAAAGTTGTAATTGAGTCTTTCAGCATCAAACCCACCATTAGGTAGCTATTTAATGCTTTTTTTTTTTCCTGTATAAGCAACATCCGTGTGAAGGGGTCACTTTACTGCATGATGAATTGGAGTAGATTAAATGGGAAAGTCATTTCGCAGCTGCTGCTGTGACAAGCCACCCCCTGCCTCTCAGGTATGAGTTTTCATCTTTGACAACTTGGCAGATGTGACTGCATCCTTGGCACTCTCTTCCAACACATGCATACCCAGTGGTCTATTACCATAAAGAGCATCTGACAGGGAAATGAAGGTACGCATGAGATATGAGACATGGAGTGCTCCTGCTCAATTTCTCTATGCTAACATCTTCCTGCAAGGAAGAGAGTAAAAGGTTTTTTCCATAAATAGGTCAAATTATGACAAGATTATTACTGTAGTGTTTTAATGGTTTTTTTAAAGAAAATTTCCATTGAAGGTGAAGACTGAGAGGACATGAACAGTGTGATATGTGTATTTTGAGTGGTGGGGTGACATCCTTGATAGTTCTTAGAACATCTGTCTTCTTAATGAACCTTCCCACAATGGACTGATATTTCAAGAATGGATAGTGCCTGTGAGAAGTTAAGTTCATTTTACCAGCCAGTCTCTCCTATCTTGCTGGAACAGTGTGAGAAGATGTTAAGGTCTAGCTAAGACAATGTAGCCAAAGACCACTTGGAACAACTTTCTAAAACTTCTGAGTTTCAGTTTTCTTATCTGACAAACAGAGATAATAGCTTCCTTCTATATATAAGAATTTGGAATGAGCTCTCAAATTCCCATCATAGGATGTGGGACATAGCCAGCCATTCAGCCTGGAGAAAGGACCACCCTTGTTCTTCGCACATACACAGCCTCACTCACCACTTGAGAGTCTTAGCTTACTTCTAGGAAGTCTGTTCCTGCACATCCCCTGTGGCCAGAAGACTCAGTCTCTCAGTCCAGCCCTGTATCCAATCCCCCCCACCAACTCCAGGCCTTGGAAATCTGTTTCTTTGTCCTTGTTTCTAGATCCATTTGTTTTTATTTTAATACCTGTTTATAGATAGAAAAAAATATTATCCTGACACATGTGTACATTGTGGAGTGACTAAATATAAAGCTAATTAGCATCTACACTTATGTGTAGACACACAGGCACAATGACACACTCCATTTCTTATATCAAGACTGTATTAACTGGCTTAGAGAAAAACTTGGGGAGAGGAACTGGATAATAGTGTTTGAAGATCTTTCTTCCATTACTCTCTCTCTAGAATGGAAGAAAAATATGATGAAAATCCTAATGTTCTGATCTTTATTATTATCTGAGACTAGAATATGAGCAAGGTCAACATGCCATTGCTTACAACCCAAGAGTTTACATTCTCCTTCCTGGATTTGTAAAATGTCAAGAGCTGAGTCATGTAGGGACACTGAATTTTTAATCCTTAAATTGCAGTTGAGCTAATTGGAAGGGTTTGAGATGGATCTTCATTTACTTCTCCTTTCTCCCACTAATGCATAAATGTGTGTGGCCACAACGTGTGAGGAAACAGCAGTGTATTAGCACTGTTCAGTGATATAGTTCAAAGTGTAAATGTCCATCATGGCATCGTACCTTGGAAAGTACAAGCCTCTGCAAGCCAGATACATAATAGCTTGCATCAACTCAGGACAGGTGACTTTGCTGAGTAAATTTCAAGAAATGGTCTGTTGTGGGTATCCCTTACTTCTTCCAAAATTTGCAGATGACTGTGGTCTTCGTTACAATCTCTCAGTGTCCAGAAGTATCTTTTGTGGGTCTCTAGTGATGATCAAGGTTTCATACCAGTGTGAATGCTATGGTATAGTGGGCCTCGATGAGTCTCTGAATAGAACAATCGACTATATGCATGTGGCCTAGCCTTGAATAATGAGGCTGAATTCCTTTAAGGCCCACCAATGCTTTTCCCTTTCCCCAAGGATCAACATTCATGACCAGATCATTAATTCTCAAGTCCCCAGAACAGACCACTGTTCCTTGGAAGAGCCAGAAGGCCTAGAACAGCTGGATGGTTATCAACCAAGTGAAGAGGGATTGATTGATGCTATGCTGGTTTATGAAGGAGATACCAATTTTTTTCTTGTGAGTCTATTATGTGCCTGAAAGCCCTGCCAGGCCATACCAAACCTCAGCCGATATCTTGGGCATCTGTGGCCAGTTGCTCCTCAGTTCACATCTATGCTCTGGGCTTGGCTGACTGAAAATGGAGTGAAGATGACATTAGGGTGCATAGCGAGGTCAGCTTGTCAATGTGGTAGCTCGGGCATCCTAGAACAGCAAGAACAAATCCTAACACACAAGTTTTTCCCAATTCTCTGCCCTCTACTCTGTTACTATGAACTAACAAGGGCAAAGCCACACGATTGGATCAAGAGCTGCTGTAGAAGACACCTGTGCCATGGGTTGTGCTCAGTGACAGGCCACCACACCTGTCCACATACACTGAATCACTAGCCAAAAATAACATTCAGCCCAGCCTAGCAACTTTTCTCAGCCCAGCAGACATGAGTTTCTTCTTTTTAAAATCTAACTTGTATTGTAGGGCCAGGAGCTGGTGATTAAAGTGTATTGATAATAATAGTATGAGGACCAATGTGTGATTTAATGACAGGATAGTGATATCGTGTCACTGATACTGGACAGGAGATTAAAGGGTCTTATGAGACCCTTCTCCATGAAACTTGATTCCCAGGAGGTCACTTATTGTTTCCAAAGAAAAGAACAAGCAGCTCTTAAGGCATGGCACCTTGCCTGGTGCCCATGGCACCTCAGACCCTCAATACCCTTGTGGGGAGCTATTCCTTTCCGTCCTGCTGCTCTAAGGACAGGTGGTTGGAAAAGACAGAGTCTAGAAGGACATCCACTGGTCTGTGTTCAGTATTGATATAAACACATTATCTACCTACCAAAGTTATTTTAATTGGTAAGAATAACTTTATATATCAATTACAGAAGCATGAACATATGGATGTCTCCTCGCTAAGTGCACAGCAGGTGTGAAAGGAAGGTTTATGTTAGGGTTTGTGCAATTGCTCAGGGTTATGCTCTCATTCTCATACTCATGGATCATATGCAAGATGGAGACTGAAATTTTGACCTTTATAAATGCATTTTTCTCTAAGTTATTTATTTTGAAATCCAATTAAAATTCAAAATTTAGTACCCAAATGATGCAATGTGAGACTTTATTTTTATCCAAGATGGATATTTTGTTTACTCAAGAAGCAAATGAGAGAGCTCCTCTCTGAGCTCTGGTATTCATTATCATAGTTTATATGCATTGTGTACTCTAAGCCACAAGTGCCCTGTTTAGGACATTTTAGGTACAGAATCTTAAGACTCTCAAATTCACTAATTCATAGAAAAAAGTTACCTGAAAAATCAATACAAGCAGATCCCCACAAAGTACTTTCACATAAACTACCAAAACAAGATCACTTTAGACATTTTGAAAATCTATGAGTCTTCATAGTCTGTCTCTATATTTGTTATTTCTTTGAATTAATCTCTCATGCTTTATCTCTCTTATCTTCCTTCATATGAAACTAATTGTATCTCTATTTTTAAATCCCTCCTCAGTTTTCCAATATAGTATTCAAGCTGTCTACTAGATTAGATACTGAGTTAAATAATTCTGTTTATTTTCATGTTTCAATGAAAGACATTACAACATCCATTTCCTAGAAGAAAATATGTTGTTATAGAGAGGTCAAGTTGGACACAGAGCTCAACCAGTCTTCAACATAACATCCCTTTATATCATGATGATCTTGCATCCTTCTGAACAGAAAGTTTCAAACACAGGCTCTGTGTACTTCTGCCTCTGTTCCCAGACAAACCCTCAGCAAGGAAACTGCTTCACACTCATTTAGCATCTAGAGCCATGTCAAGGGCTTCTTGACCACTCAAGAGAAGGCAAAGAACCACCTACTTTGTTCCCTAAACATTTCAGAATGTTTTCTGACTTGATGTGATTGTAACACTACTCATCCTTTCAAGAGGTCTGCTTCTTGCTGATGAAGGGGGATGACATGAACACCAACCATATGGGATTATTGAGGACCAAATAGCATCTTTACATCAGAGTACACAAGCACTGAAATACACATTGACTCTATTTCTCGCTAATATTGGTTTTAATGGCAGGAACTTTGTCCCCATGTGGCTTCACTATGCAATCACTTAAGTTTTCCTTAGACAATGGAACTCAAAACCAACATTTTTCTCTCTTTTATTTTTCTGGAAACCAAGGCCTCGCGCATTCTAAACAGGCAGTCAACCATTGAGCTACATCCTCAGCCCTCAAACTAGTATAAAGGTGACATTTCTTGTTCTCGGCCTTTGCACCATTGTTTCACACTCATTCTCTCACAGCACTTCCCAGCGCAAGGCAAGATGAGAGATATAGTTACTATAATGTTGTTTACATTGGAGGCAATATTTACAGCCTCTTACTTCGAGTCATCTTGTGTGGAGACCTTAGTTTCAAGTTTTATATCATAGTACTGGGCAGGTATGTTCAATCATTTCCCTAGAAGATTATTTGAGTAGATAGTGATCTATGGCTTCCTATTGTGACTGAAGCAAATGTCCACAAATTTAGTCACTTACAGCAATGCAAAATTATCATGTGATCCAGATCAGAAGTTAAAACTAGTTGTCATTGGTGGGGAAATGAAACATTAGCAAGACTGTATTGTTGGTGGAAACTGAGCAAATGCACTTGTTTTCTTTTCTAGCTCTTTCCCATCCCTTTATTAAAGAGTCTGTCATAATGACTTCATAAATCCCCCCCCCCATGGTGAAAACCCTTTTGTCTAACTGATTCTTTTCCTTGGAGTTGGATGGGAATGAATTTAATTTGGGGTATAGTGATCCGAATATAACAGTAACATTCACCCAGTCTTGGTTTGATTCCATTTTAATCACTGCAGGCTTTTGGAATCATGAAGTTTGAAGAGTCTGATAATTTTATAGACCACCCAGTTCACCCTCTTATTCAATGAGTAGTAACCCTATAGCACTAATTCTGAAACTCGAACATGACAGGTGAAACAACCCAGGGACCTTGTCAAAGTTACAGATTTGAATTCTTTGGGGCTAGCAAGCAGCCTGGGCTGTTGCCTTTCTAAATACCTCAAAGGGTGCATGCAACTCACCCAGGGACTCCTTGAATAGAAAGTCTCTAGAGTGTTTCTGACAGATTTCAAGGCCTCAGGAAAGATTCTATTATAGTCTCTTCACGTATTCATAGTTTCAGCTGTCATTTGCACAAATACGTGGATTTGGGAACAAAAACAAACTACAAATTATTCATATTTTTTTAATATGTCAGATTTTTTAAAGCCCTTTTAAAAGGGATTTTATTTTTATTTATGTTTGTATATGTTTGTTGGTGTGAGTTGGTGTAAGTAATCACTGAGACCAGAAAAGGATGTCAGAATTCCTGGAGCTAGAGTTATTGGAGGTTGTAAGTTGCCTTATGAAGGTGATGGAAACAAAATTTCAATCATCTAGAAGAGCAACAATCATTTTTAAACACTAAGCCATCTCTTCTGTCCCCTGACTTAAAACAAAATGAACTAAAATGACATTTTAAACAAAGGAATTTTTTAATGTTTATTTATTACTTCAGGTTACATCTCTATCACAGTGTCCTCTTTCCACCCCTCCCAGTTCCACCCTCCCACCCTCTACCCCCATCCCTTCCATCCCACTCCTCTGGAGTGGAGTGTCCCTACATATCAGTCCCCCACCCCAGTTCAGCAGTCATATTAGGGCCAAGAGCCTCCTCATACACTGGGAGCCTGTAAGTCAGCACCACCAGTGAAAAGTGTCTCATGGACAGGTAAAAAAGTCTATGTTCCTGTTCCTTTGGTGCATTGGCTGTAGTGTAGTTATCCTTTAATATATGGCTAAAATCTGATTATAAGTGAATAGATGTCATGTGCATCCTTCTGAGCCTGGGTTAGCTCACTCAGGATGAGCTTCTCTAGTTCCATCCATTTGGCTACAAATTGCATAATTTCATTGTTTCTGATAGCTGAGTAGTATTCCAGTGTAGATGTACCACAGTTTTTTGTTTGTTTGTTTGTTTTTTATCCATTCTTCAGTTGAGGGACATCTGGGTTGTTTCCAGTCTGGCTATTACAAATAAGGCTGCTATGTACATAGATGAGGAAACTTCCTTGTGATTCGGTGAGGAGTCATTTGGATGTATACCCAGAAGTGGTATGGCTGGGTCCGGAGGCAGAGCTATTCCAACTTTTCTAAGATATCACCAGATTGATTTCCATAGTGGTTGCTCAAGCCTGCACTCCCACCAGCAATGGAGGAATGTTCTCCTTTCTCCACACCCTCACCAGCATGTGCTGTCATTGCACATCTGAAAATTCTTATATTACATATATAAAATGTAACTATAGAACACATATAAACATGCACTTAAATGTGTACATCTATGTGTTGTATACATATATATGTGTGCGTGTCTCTACATAAATTGATGGTAGGCAGAACCTTCATTTATGTTAAGTAATAGAACTGGGGAAGCCTCAAGTCTCTTTTTTTTTTTTAAAGATTTATTTTATTTATTTTATGCATATGTGTGCTCTATCTGCATGTACACCTGCATTCCAGAAGAGGCACCAGATCACATTGTGGATGGTTGTGAGCTACCATGTGGTTGCTGGGAATTGAACTCAGGACCTTTGGAAGAGCACTAGGCAGTGCTCTTAACCGCTGAGCCATCTCTCCCGCCCCAACCCTCAAGTCTCTTAATGCTTTGTGACACCTATTCAACTTCAACAATTTTCTTTATGTTAATTTGCATAAGAATGTGAAAATTGAAGGAACAGACTTAGAGTTCTGCAGACACAAGACTGAATCCAGATGTGATATTTCCAGCCATTTTGCATCATGGAAGCTGATGGCCACTTTCTAATACTGTCTGACTGAATTCATTTCCATTGGCTCTGTCACCAGCTTTCATATTAAAGCTGGAGTTTCTGGTTTTAATATTTAAATTCAGCTCCTACACATACTTATCACCTTCATTCTCATTTAATGTTTGAAAGTTATTACTTTGGAGAAAGTCAGCCAAGCCACCGTGATTATAGCATATCGAACTCCATTGTAAGTGATTATTTTAATGACTTTGTACCAACAGAGATACGTAGACATTCAGACAAAAAAACAGCCCAATTACAATGACAGCACCAAAGCCAAGCTGTGACAGTTACAAAACCAATTTCAAAGTTTTTTGACAGCCATGGATGAAAGCTTTGTTCGGATCTTTCTGTAATAATAGTTTACTTAAGACCTAAATCCATAGTGAAGGAAAACAGAAAGAAAAAGTTGTGGCTTTTCTGTCATGCTAATAAAATGGAAATTGGTTGACATGTTTTTTAATAGAACACTATGTTGAATAGAGCATAGAAAGAAATGTGTGTGGAATTTAACTCACAATGCAAAGAGGAAGTCACAATGAAAATTATAAGGAGAATAGAAACTCGACAACTGGTTTACTTATGTATGCTATGAAGGTCAGTAGTCCCTGTAAGTAAATTGATGGCCATGCAAACAGGTTGATTGACAGTTCTGGAATTTGGTTTTTGCACTACCAATAAAATAAAGTCAAAGAGAATTATAAAAATGTGCCAATCCCCAGGACGACATGAAGCCTCATGGGAAATCTGCTTTTCCCTTGGCTCAAACATCCTAGAGTTATTAGGTTTTTATCACTTTGGTTTATCTCCCTTGGCTCTGGGCTCAGTCAGACATTCAATATAATTAATTCTTTGACCTTGTGTGATTAATTTCTCATTTCTGACAGACACATAATGGATCACAAAGTGGCTTTTGTTTAGACTGGAGGTCTTTGTAACAACACCTGCAGCATGTTAACAAATCTTCATAGGTATTGACTCATTTAAAAGTGATAATCTCCCTTTGGGGCAGACACATTATTTCCATTTTACTGAGGAGAAAACTGAGGACCAGAGGACTACAGTTCAGGCACATTTTATCCCAGTCTCAGCCTGAGCTTTATGTAGGCTCTTTTAGTGTGGTACTAAGGAGCTTGCCAGTCAGAGCATAGGGCAGGGGCATGCAAAGTGTCCACAAATATGAGAAAGAAAAGAAGCCTCAAGAAGAGAATTTATGATTCTTTGTATGCCCTCCCTCACTCAGAAAACCAAACTTTTCCCTTTTAGTCTTTTCTATTTTGCTTTTGGGTGTTGACCAGAGCCTAAGAAAATTGGTTTTTTTTTGTTTTTTTTGTTTTTTTCCTGGTACTCTGGGATTTCTCTGAAGCCTTATGCCCCACCTGCCTCCACTTTGAGCTACATAGCTGCTTATCTGCCATGCAACTGATCTCTATGGCTAAATCAAATGACATGGTTCTGTCTCCATGCCTCATTCAAATTCATGTTCTCTCCCTTCCTCTATTTTCCTCTCACTCACACTCTCCCACCTATGAGTCCATAACCAATTTCTCTCTGAAACTCAGAAAATACAAAAGGAAGAAGCCGTGTGGTGGGATTGGCCCTGAGCAGTTGGCTCACCGTGTCCTCCACATAAGTGATCTCTTCCCCACAATGGAGCAAAATTAGAGATTAGGCTTCACAGCCTTAGTGGCAGAGTGAGCGTGGTTCTGATCCATTCTTGCTGTGTGGTCCTGAACAAACCACCTAAGCTCCCCAAATTCTGTACGATGTGAGTCCCATGTTTTACTGTGTAGAGCTGTGGTCCTAACAGACACAACATGAATCAGATGTGCATAAAACGACTTGGCACATAATACACGGCAGTGGCACGTGGCAGCTATCAAAATGTTTAATTAACTCTGTTTTCAATGCTTAGTTAACTCCACTCAAAAACAGTCAATGGACTTGGACCAGATTTAATTCCTAATGCTGAGTGCAGCCTCAATGCTTGTGTGACAGTGGGGAAAGTTATTTAACTTCTTGGAGTCTGTTTTCTTATCCATCAAATTAGAATAACATCCTAGGACTAGCACAGATTTTAATTGAGTTAATCTATGTAAAATTCTAGCACAGTCTCCGATACGTAATAAGCCCAATAGACTTTTCTTATTAATTACAGGTTTATTTTCAGCAGGTGTTTATGGAAACAATAAGGGAAAATAAATATTCTCTTGCTCCCTCTTTCCAGATTTATAGCCAACTGCAAAAGGTTTTCATTCCCACCCCCATCCCCATTAATAGCAAATAACCCGAAGAAATGCCTGTTCTTCAGGATTACCATTTTGAAAAGCATTTGTCCATATAGTCAGAACTCTGGGTCAAAATAAACTGATCTCCAACACACAAATATCTACAAGTTAAATTAATTGTATTTTTCATTTTTAACTGAAGGTTTCTGAAACTATGTTTCTATACATCTTTAACTCACTGAAATAAATGATCCCTTTGGTCCTACTATTCAGCAGGAAAGACATTGATCAGTGGTCTTGGAAAAATTGTTTATCACTGCCATATATCAGACCGGTTGCCCTCAAAACATATCAGCGTGCTCACTGCATTTAACCGTGAGGTTAGTGTCTTCGTGGAGTGTTTACCTATCCGTTTTGCACCCTCAGAAAATGATGCGTTCGTCAGTTTTCCACATGTTTATCCTGAGCATGGTGACTGTGGATGTGATAGTGGCTGCCAGCAACTACTACAAGGGAGAGAACTTCAGGAGGCAATATGACGAATTCTACCTTGCAGAGGTGAGTCACTCACTGGAGGGCCGTGCAGCAGTGCTCAATGTGGGGGAGCCTCATAAAGGGCACGAAAATTAAAAATTAACTCTAGTGCATTAATTACTCAGCTGCCTCCTAAACTGACTTATGGTCTGCCTCTTAAGTGATTCCTCTGTTTACTGCGTTATTTGATTCATTTCCCGTCACCATGAGCCTCAGCAGCCTTCCCCTAAGTGGTCATGTTGCCAAGGTAACCATTTTTCCCTGGCTCTTACTCCAGATCTATCTGTTTTCCTACACGCCTCTCATTCTCTCCCCCTTTTTTGTGTTGTGGTAGCTTGCTTCCTCCTGCTGTACATGACCACAGGTTCAGAACCTCACCTGAGCTATGGATGCCAAACCACTCAGAAGATGAATGTTAAAATAATGGTGTACTAACTGCCCTAATTTGGTCATTACGCATTCGTGCATGCACCACAACATCAAATTAACCTAAAGTCATGAGGTTTGTGTGGCAAATGCTTTCCAAATAAGCCATCTCACCAAACCTAATTTTTAATCATTCTGAAAACAAATCTCATAATTCAACGGCCATATAAAAGGAGATGCATACATATAGTGACATTACACTCCAAAAAATCCCACACACAAGAATAAAACAAACTAAAACCAGAAAAAAACATGCTTCAATTATGTTTATTACAGAAGCATATTTACACTGGAAGCAATTAGTTCTGTAATTTAGTTCTCTTAGGCACTCAGAACTCTCCTAACCATTAAAAATGTACTGGGTTAACAAAAATTGAGTTCACGCACACAAAAATTTTATGAAAAAAGAATCAGTTACATGCACTTACTGAATATAAACATATATATGAATGTCAAGAAACTTCTATGGAGTCATTTATAAATCCCACCCTCCTCATGGAGCTCTGTTTCCTGTAAAAAATAATCCCTTTAACATCAAATTTCCACTGCCTAGGAACAGCTGTGGCATGGCACTGATCTAATAGTTTCAGGTTATGTGGTACTTACAGGCAGCAAGAAAAACAGACAGTAAACAATAACAGTGCAGAATGCAGAGCCTTGTGAGGAAATTATATCCCTATTCCATAAAGGGCTATGTGTAGTGAGTATTAGGTAATATACTTGGGAGAGACACAATGGAGGCAAAGACGGGTGCAGGAAGTATAATCTGCACATGGAAATTGATACAGTGGAAGACATTGTTTAAAACAAGGACAGACACTCAGTGCTTAGTGGGTCCTGTGTGGTGAAGATGAGCAGAGAATTTATGAATTGCACAAGAGAAATACATCGGAGGTTTAAGGACTGATCATCAACATTCTGGAGACTCAGGGACTCTCGTGGTGACGGGATCTGAGGAACAGTCTCTCCAGCATGAGTGCTCACATCAGGGATTGAATGGGCATCACTTCTGTGGCCTCCTCAGAGTGGCACTTACTACACCATGTCCAATGTAGTAAGTGAAACAGCTATCCTGGAAACACAGGGAATTGAGATCAGAGAACTTTCCCTGATTTCTTCTCATACGAAGCCTACCTCTTTTCTAGTCTGTGCTTACGAATGTTAAATGGTCTTATATCAGACTATAAGAAATTGCAACAAAATATCAAAGAGTTTTTATTGTGGAGTTCATTAATTGATGCCTAAATGCTGGTAGAATCTGGGGACCCGTGATTAATCCTTGTGAATTTTGTTGATTTTATTTGTAATATTAAAAATAACAACCACAGAGCTAAGATGGTGGAGCAAAACCTGGGGAAACCTGAAATATAGTCTATGCCTTTTTCTTGTTGCCCTTTCCAAACCATTAACACGGACTTGATTTTTAAAAATAAGCTTGATGTTGAGGTAAATCCTCTCTACATAAATGCCCATGGGTAACCACATGACATTGAACATGTAAAATTTTTTAAGAACATAAGTAGGATATGAAATGTTATTACAACATCTAACAATAACAGCAAGAACGATGAAGATAGTGAAAGACTACAGACATGTCTGTGGCTTTGGTAGTGATGGCTTCATAAGCACGTATTTATATCCAAGCCCAGCAAGTTAATACGTAATGTAAACACACTACTCTATGTGCCAGTTGTTTCTCAGTATGTAGATAGATTAGTAGCCACATAGACGCAGTGATCAGCTCTTTCAAGTCTGGAAAGAGAAGGAATAAATAAGCTAGAAACAGGATTTTATTCACTTAACCTATAAGCAACATTGGCGTATTACTGAACTACTTAAGCAATCAAAATCCTTTCCAATAGGTGGACTGATTTTCCAATAGGTGCGTTTGAGTTTCCTGAAATGTTTGGACTTCCTTCAAATATGCTGTCATGCTTTTTGAATAAAAATTATTGTATGTGAGTCATAATGATTTATTTTGAGTATGATTTAAATCATTTTAGCTAAAGTTACTTTTAAACAAGTACTTTCTTTCAATTTAATCCAAGAATCACCAAACTTTCTTGAAGAGCCAAATAAGTATGCTAGGCTCGGTAGGCCATCCACTTTCTGTCAGCTCTCTGACTTGGCCACTTTGTGCAGAAGTGAATGTGACCTTAAGACAGCTGGATTTTAAAAAGTTTATGGGCAAAAGTAATCAATAGACTGGATGTTGTATGAGCTATAGGAACAGAGAACTTTCCGACCAGAATCTCATACGTTAAATTTCAATACATCAATATTAATGTCAACAATAACTACCCTATTTTGGAAAGTTCATTGCGAGCTAAGTACTTTAAAGAAATTTATTATCTCATTTAATCCCCCAAACAGCTATAATGACAGCAGTTGAAGACAGGGAAGTATAAGGGTGGTGTATTTAGTGAAATAGCGTTATGTAAGACTTCTGAAAGCTTAACTTTCACACTGTATCACAAAAAGGCCATGAGGTTTGAAAGAAGCAATTTCTTTGTTAGTTTTCTGCCTATTATACAATAAATTGCTTACAAAAATCTAAAATAACCCACTCCACCCATTAGGAACTAACTCACAGTCTAAGTCAGTGCCCTTTAAGAATAAATCAAGCCGCTTAGCTTCTGTTCTGCTACTGGAGCCTTGTTTGTCACTTTGGATTAATTCATCGAAATTTAGAACTAGTTAAGAAACAGAAAAAGATGTTTTTATTTCCTAAACCATGCATTAACATAAAAAATGAAGACCAATTTTTTGGTAAGAATTTTCCTTTTGATTTTTTATCTAAGATAATTACTTAATATATATATATATATATATATATATATATACACATATATATGTATATATCCTTATTTTTATAAAAGGCATAATTGCATTTTAAGTATAATCTTAAAAACAATCTTTTAATCACAAATATTAATATTTTGAGCATTATTTTCTGCTGTATGGTGATTTGGATATTTCAGTATCCATTACGCTGTCTGCTTATCAAAAATCTGTGTTCAAAGTCCACAGGAGGTGAACAGTTTTAATGGGATTTCTCATTTAAGAAACTACAATTTTCAATCTAAAAGAAGGGGTCATAACTTACTGGTCTGTCTTTTTCCAGAACTTTAGATAAAACAAAGATTTGTAAAACCCAAACTGTGGCCTGTTAGAAATACCTTGAAACATTTATTCAGCTTTTCTGATATATGCCATCTGTTAAGCTTACAATATTTCTCCCAACTACCTGTCAGTACACTCATATAAAATACTATATTTTCTTTATTAACTATTGTTTTGTAACTAAATTGCATAAATAAAAATAATAGAAAAGTATTTTATGAGTAATAGGACTAAAAGAATAGAAAATTTGTTGTTAGGTATATTTTGGCTTAGGCACTGAGCAGTGTATATACATTTTTTTTATTTCCAAGATTTACTGATAGTTTCTTGCTATAATTAAACAGTTTAATTGCAGTCATTAAAACAAATGCTGGAAGGTAGTGTATCCTGTCACTGGGAAACTAATTCTATCTTGGAGTGACTAGAGCAATTCGAATCTACTAGTGATGTAGGTAAAATGCATTCTTCAATTAAAAAAATAGAAACTCCCAACCTGATGAAAGAGAGATGAGGAAGCAGGAAGTGCTGAGAGAGAAGCCACCATTGTTATTACACAAAGCCCTTCCAGTTCATATCCTACCATCATCCCACACTCTATTGACTCCTCTGGACGCACCTGAGAGCAGAGCTCAACCTTTTTTACTCCTGCCGTTAAGATTTAAAAGCAGGGGGCTGGAGAGGTAGCTCAGGGGTTAAGAGCACTGGCTTCCAGAGGACCCAGGTTCAAATCCCAACACCCACATGGCAGTTCACACCTTCTGAAATGGCCAGACATAGTGGCACACGCCTTTAATCCCAGCACTTGGTAGGCAGAGGCCTGGTCTACAAAGTGAGTCCAGGACAGTCAAGGATACACAGAGAAACCCTGTCTCGAAAAAAAAAAAAAAAAACAAAAAAAAACAAAAAAACAAAAAAAAACAAAACAAAAAAGATTTAAAAGCATTGTATTCTTTGTAATAAAATCAGGAGAGAGGAAGAGGATCCTGGACTTAGTTTCTCACAGTAAATTCCCTAGAACACCCCACCAAGAGGTGTCCCTGAATCTGTGCCTGTCTCCTTTCTTCTTCTCTGTGTCTGTTCCATGCCGCTGTTCCTGGACTAATATCCCTCACCTGGTCTTTGATCTAAATGAAACATCTCCTGTTAGATTCACAGGCTTCAGAAAGCAAAGTGGTCCTCATAATTGGTAGCCTCAGAATTCCTTCCAAACACACTTATGTTCCCTGTAATAAATGCACATGAATGTAATTTCTCACCTCACACCAGTTACAAAGGGAGGACAGAGAAGGTTAAGAACCTTTGATATAAAAGAGTTCTGCTTGGTGATGGAAAAACCACCACAGAGAATAAACTGAAAAAGCTGTGGCAGATGATTCAAATTGTGTTAGTACTAGTTTTCTGATAGCCTTGAGAGTATTTGTCACAATCCTAAATAATTACACGGAATCATCCACCCCACTAAATATCCATCTATCACACAGACACAATGGCGTAATCAATATTTGTGTTCACCACCCTGGTTCAAAAGTTAATATTTATCCTGTATGCTTCAAGGTTTTCATTAAGAAACAATGTATAGATAGAATAAGAAGGCCCCGTGTGTCCCTTAATCGTATTCTTCTGCCTAGTCTACAGAGAAGCGCATTCATCATCCCAATTCATATAAGAGTACTGAGTATCTATAAACAGTTGGGATCTCTCTTTCATTCATTATGGTCTCTTGGAAATGCTCCTGCTGATCTCAGTACTGTTTGCTTATTGGTTCCATGGATAATGGCATTGTAGTTTTCAGTGGCTTTGCTTTTGATCTTTTGCCATATGATACAATGCTTCTATAAACATCTCATCCCTGATGTCATGCCACATTGGGAAAAGGTTTTGAGGATTTTTTGTTTGTTTTCTTTTTCTCACAACATATATCTTGGCTAGAAACTGCTAGAGTACAGGCTACAACCACATTCAACTTTGCCAACTGTGCGTGAAAACTCTTATTCTGGAAATTTGTATTCCCACCAGATTGTATGAACAGCTTAATTTCATGGTAAATTTATGGTCATTCGGATTTCCAATTTTATCACTCTTATAAAGATAGGATTGTAAATAAATATACCTGGTCTTGATTACTGTAGAGAATTAACTTTTTTCATCCTCCGTTTTCTTGTTTCTTCAATGAATGGACCCAGTTGTTTTTCAGTTATATGGAGAGAGGCAGTGCGGATTCTCTTCATGAGGATGTCTCCATGCAGCTTGTCACTTAGCTTTTATTGGTTGTCTTGGTTTTCATGAAAGTTACCAGTTTTTAATAATGTAAGACTTAGTAAAGTTTAATTTTTTTATAGAAAGTCGAATGTCTTAGGTATTTAAAATTGCTTAAGTGTCAGGAAATTCAGGAAATCTGTTTTTCTAATATTATTCTCTAAGAAATAGGGAAATCTATGTAGTTAGCTCAGTAGATAAAGAACATCAGATAAAAGTTATTTGGGGGTTTTTGGGCTTTTTAATTTTTTATATTTATTTATTACCTCTATTTACATCTCCATCACAGTCCCCTCCCTCCACACCTCCTGGGCCCACCCTCTCACCTTCACATCCTCTCCCCCTTCTCCAACCTATTCTACTCCTCCAGTATGAGGTGTCCTACATATCAGCCCCCTTCATTTTAGCAGCCTTAAGAGGGCTAAGAGCTTCCTCTTGTTCTGGGGGCCTACATGGCAGCTCCACTAGGGCAAAGTGTCCCACTAACAGGTAACAAAGTCTATGTTCCTGTTTCTTTCAGTCTGTTGGTTGTAGTATAGTTATCCTGTACTATATGGCTAAAATCCAGTTATAAGTGAATAGATGCCATGTGCATCTTTCTGGGGTCTGGGTTAGCTCACTCAGGATGAACTTTTCTAGTTCCATCCATTGGCTGCAAATTGCATAATTTCATTGTTTCTGATAGCTGAGTAGTATTCCATTGTGTAGATGTACCACAGTTTTTTTTATCCATTCGTCAGTTGGGGGACATCTGGGTCGTTTCCAGTTTCTAGCTATTACAAATAAGGCTGCTGTGAACACAGATGAGGAGATATCCTTGTGGTTTGGTGAGGAGTCATTTGGATGTATACCCAGAAGTGGTATGGCTAGGTCTTGAGGTAGGCCTATTCCAAGTTTTCTAAGATATCACCAGACTGACCTCCACAGTGGTTGCACAAGCCTGCACTCCCACCAGCAATGGAGAAGGGTTCCCCTTTCTCCACAACTTTGCCAGCATGTACTGTCATTTGAGTTTTTTATCTTAGCCATTCTGACAGATGTCAGATGGAATTTCAGGGTCCCCTTGAGTTGCCTTTCTCTGGTGATTAAGGATCTTGTGCAAAGCTCCAAGAGAAGTGACCTTCATTAACATAACAAAGGCATCTATGAAAACCTACCAACAAGGATGAACAATCACCTTCCATGTCAAGAGAGAAATGAGCTGTCTGTGTTACTGTCACTGCTTCTGCCCAGTATTTCCTAGAACCCAATCTTGGACACAAAAGCAGAAGAAAAAGCAAAGAACTAAGAATTGTAAAGGACAGACAAAGAGAAGAAAGTAAGAAGAATCAGAGGAGGAAACACCAAACAGCTTCAAGGAATGCATTTGTCTACATAAAAATTCCTAACAAACCTGAAGACATGTTTTAGGAAATAAGAATTTAAAGTAATGTTTTTGGATATGGATTAATATGCAAAATCCATAGTATTTTTATGTAGCAATTAATGAAAATTTCATTGAAAATAATTTATGCAAAAAAATACAGAATGAAGTCTAGGTGTACATTTCACAAAAGATATCCAAGATCTTTGGAAAAATAGAAAGCATTATTGAAATATACAAAACAATAAAAAAAACTTGTCTTAACAACAATTAATTCTCTGTATAACAATAGTTTTATTTTGACTCACAGCTCAGAGAACTTCGGTGTATGATGAGAGAAAAGCCTGGCTGTGGGTGGAGCCCTTTCTGTGGAAAACCCACAACATTTCCCCACATAGCCACAAACTGAGAAGCACAGAGCATGGGTCCAAATCAGGGGCAGCATAGCCTTCAGAGTCCCACTCCTGGTAAATTGTGTAATCCAAAGGCTGCATAACCTAAAACTGGTGTCAACAGCTAGGAACCCAGAATATAAAACATGAGCCTGTAGGGGCCATTCTAGATGCAAACCATAACAAAAAGTGACCCGAGTTTGGGTCTTATAGCTCTTAACCTGGTCTGTGATTGAATCATCACTCACAGTTGGAGTTCCTGTCCCAGACAACCACAGACAATCATCTCATTGTCTCAGACAACCAGCTACAGCCACCCCCAAGTCTCTGGTGTACTGTCAGTGCACCATCTCGCTCAAGAGAAAACTTTTGAGATGAATGACTAAATAGTTCAGCTTACCGTTACAGTAGTCTTACTTCATCTAACATGGTAATTTTCAAATCTCTTAGAAATATATAAAAAGTAATTGTGAGAAGAAACGTACCTAATCAAAGTTCCCCCAGAAAATAAAGTTAAACTTAACAATAACATCAAAATTTGCTGCAATGGCAGGATGGTTTACTTTTGTAATTTGATCATTTCTTGTTATTAGTTTACTCCAATATAGGTGTCAGAATTTGTTGGAACTAAAATAAATGATTTGTTTTACTTAACTTCATTCTAACAATTATTGTAAGAACAGATGGCTTTTGAGGAACACAGAAATTACTCCAGAAAAGAGGCCGCCACTTTGTAAAACAGCAAAACAAATCTACACTTTATGAAAGCCTTTGTACTTCCAGCACATCTCATGCACAGACAAAACAGGAGGCCTGAGGGATGTTAAAGAGCTCTAAACAAGGTCCACCTCTGGTTGACCAGAAATATAATGGCAATGCATTCTGGGTCAAGGACAAGTAGAATCACTGAACCTTCATGGCTTGAAGACAGGGACTAGGAAAACTCTGTTGTTTCATGAAATGAACAGTAAGAGCTATTGCTTGGGGGGCCATGGCATACAGAAAGCTGTAGACCTCAATAAGTAAGAGCAGATAGTCAGTCAGGTGAAGGATAAGACCAGGCTTTCTTATGGGCTGCTGACAAGAGAGGGCACATCCACAGCATCAGGACCAGTGGCCTCCAAATGATTTAGGAAAAGACAGTCGACACCTGGTTCATCTTCCCAGGTGCAGGGAAAATGCACTATTCATGATTTGTCACTATAAACATTGATGCATTATCTCTGACTTAAAAGGGCAGCATAATTTCCAGTTTTCCTTTCATGTGTGTCATTTTTAATCAGTTAACTTTCCCCCTTCCTTCCAAAACATGTCATTCATCTGGCTATTCAACTTGCATGAGTTCAATTGCAAATTACTTGGGCAAAATATATACCATCCTGAGAACAAATGCAATACTGTCTCTTTGACAATAGCGTTTAATTTTTAAAATTTTTCAAGATTTATTTATTTGTTGTTTTATGTACTCTTATGTTTTATGTTTTGCCTGCATGTATGTCTGTGTACCACGTGCATAAATCATTTAATTTTTAAATCTGGACCCATTATTGGTAATTTTCTTGAAGACAACAGGCTTATTGTGGTATATATTAGATGTTACATGATGTTATTATACAATGAAAATAAATTTAAATAATGATATACAAGGTTTAAATCATAGAGTTGCATTACTAAGACTGTTAGGTAAATTCTCTGATAAGGATAACAGAAAAG
This sequence comes from Lophiomys imhausi, assembly GCA_907164525.1. Classification (NCBI taxonomy): domain Eukaryota; kingdom Metazoa; phylum Chordata; class Mammalia; order Rodentia; family Muridae; genus Lophiomys; species Lophiomys imhausi. The sequence goes on along the minus strand of CAJQZJ010032066.1, from coordinate 8,373,307 downwards.
ATACATCATTTTTCATGGAGGGGGGACAATATTTCACCTTTCGTATCGTGGTCACAATCCATTTAGGGAAGCTACAGTAGGAACTGAAGTAAGAGAAGAGACAGGAACCAAAGCATAGAATATGGAATTTTTTGTGCTTATTGGCTTGTTATCTGTAGCTTCCTCAGTTTGTTTTCTTTCTTTCTTCTTTTTTTAAAAATAAACTTTAATTAATCAAACTTGAAGTCAACACACTTCAATGAAAAGTTAGAATAGCCATGCTAAACTTGTGGGCTTTCACAATGGGTTTTACACATCTACTACCAAATATATTGTATGTACTTATGTGCCACCAAGCACAAACAAACAAACCAAAAAAAAACCCATGGCAGAATTAGGAAAAATAACATTATATCCTCTCTCATAACTTATACCTATTACCAGTATTCACTCCTTTCTCAACCTCTAATATTTAACCTCTGACCTAATATTTAGCCTTTCTTGTTCTCTTGAAATTTAACTATTACATGAGGTATTAGGAGAGTGAAAGCTTGTGTCTGGAGAGTACTCCGTGGTTATGAGCAACTTGTTGCTCTTCAAAAGGACCAGAGTTCAGTTCTCAGCACCCACATTAAGAGAGTCACAACCACCTACATTTCCAGCTCCAAAGGATCTGATAACCTTTTCTGGCCTCCATGAGCACCTGTACATATGTACATACGTACACACACACACACACACACACACACACACACACACACACAAATAAGAATTTTAAAAGCAAATCTTTTTTTTAAATATGATGAAAACTTTATCTAAATATGACCCTTAAGAATAGGATCTTGGGGACCCAAGATGGCAGCAGCCTGTGCGGATGTATTTTGATTTCGGGGTCAATAGTCACAAGGCGGCAAGAGTTTCAGGATGCTGTACAAAGGGCACGACCCCCTCTAAATCTCACCCAGCTACACAGGGACCACGGAAGATCCCTGGGCAGGACATCTTTTCCCACTCTCAGACACGCTAGGAAGCCACTGGTCCTGGGAATTGGGATCACCCATCCCCCCCAACAGGAGAGAGATTCCCGGTAAGTTCCAACCTAATACCCAGCTAGCAGATTCAGAACCCACGCAGAGATAATCCCCACCCTGCTGGGCACTCCCAGGTCTCACACAGATGATCCAATTATCTGGGGAAAGGTTGTGACCCTTGGAAGTGAGTGCAGCTCCGCTGCAAAGTGCCTTCAGACCTCAGATCGCAGTCTGTGAGGAAACTGACCAGTTTACAAGCCACGGGAGTGGCAAGGCTATTGGAGCTGAACTGCACACATTTACCCATTATAGGAACCAACCCCAGGCAAACTGAGAGATATTTGAAACTGTCATATATAGGACTTTTGTATTGTACTAGTACGGGCCCTTCTGGAGGGGAACCAGAGCTTACTTGTACACAGCTCCTCCACCTGGGAGGCAAGGCTGAATGAATCACCTTATGGGGTGGAGTAAGGCAAAGCTACTCCTACACCAAAGTGCCCCCTTCGGACCCAAGTCCAGAAGACAGCAAAATTTCCACATGGCCAGAGACCCCAGACAAAAAAAAAAAAAAAAAAAAAAAACAAAGCGAAATGTCTCCAACAAAAGAAAGCAGCGCTACTCCGTCCAGCCCGAATCACCTCACCACAACTGAAACACATGAAAATGATGACAATTCTACATTATGGAAAGTGATAGGGTCCCTTCAAGAAGAACTTAAAACTATGAAGGAATTCAAAGAAGCCACAATCTTACAAGTCAAAACAACGAATAACACCATTAAAGAGTTCCAAGCCAAGGTGACCCAGCTTGAACAGGAAAAGGATAAAGCAATGAAAGATCTCCAGACAAAAACAAGCAAACTGGAGAAGGAAATGTACAAAACGAACAATACCATTCAAGACATGAAAATAGAAATGGAAACAATAAAGAAAACACAGTCAGAGTTAAAAGAGGAAATGGAGAATCAAGAGAAGAGAACAGGAACTACGGATGTGAGTATGAAAAATAGGATGCAAGAGAAGGAAGACAGGATCTCAGGCATGGAAGAAATCAGTAGAACATCCAAAGAAAATGAGAAAGCTAAAAAATCTCTCACCCACAACATCCAAGAAATCAAGGACTCAATGAAAAGACAGAACCTAAGAATTATAGGCATAGAGGAAAGAGAAGACTCCCGACTCCATGGTCCAGGAAATATCTTCAACAAAATCATAGAAGAAAACTTCCCAAACCTAAAGAAAGAGATGCCAGTAAAAATCCAAGAGGCTTACAGAACACCAAACAGATTAGATCAGAAAAAAAACTCCTCTCACCACATAATAATAGAAATTCCAAATGTAGAGAACAAAGAAAGGATATTAAAAGCTGTAAGAGAAAAAGGCCAAGTCACATACAATGGCAGACCCATCAGAATCACACCTGACTTCTCCTCAGAAACTTTAAAAGCTAGAAGGTCCTGGACGGATGACCTACAAGCCCTGAGAGAACATAGGTGCCCAGCCAGACTACTATACCCAGCAAAACTCTCTATCGACATAGAAGGAGAAAACAAGATATTCCATGACAAAATCAAATTCAAACAATATCTCCTCACAAACCCAGCCCTACAGAAGATACTAGAAGGAAAATTCCAACACAGAGAATATAACTACACCCAAGAAAACAGAGGAAATAGAAACCTCCACAGCAACTAAACAAAAAGAAACACAAGACAGCCAGCTATACCAAAATAATGGGAAATAACAACCCCTGGTCACTAATATCCATCAAGATCAATGGACTCAACTCGCCAATAAAAAGACACAGATTTACACAGACTGGATCCGTAAACAAGACCCATCTTTTTGCTGTATACAAGAAACACACCTCACTATTGAAGATAAACACTATCTCAGAGTAAAGGGTGGGGAAAAGGTTTTCCAAGCAAATGGATCCAGGAAACAAGCTGGAGTAGCCACCCTAATATCAAACAAAATAGACTTCCAATTGAAGTTAATTAAAAAAGACAGAGAAGGGCATTACATACTCATTAAAGGAAATATCCACCAAGAGGTTATCTCAATATTGAACATCTATGCCCCAAATACAAAGGAACCCTATATTTATAAAAGAAACGCTTCTAAAACTTAAATCACACGTTGATCCAAACACTTTAATAATGGGAGACTTCAACACCCCACTCACAACTATGGACAGATCATCAAGACAGAAGCCAAACAGAGAAATAATGAGTCTAACAGAGATCATGAACCAAATGGACCTAACAGATATCTACAGAACGTTTCACCCAAACACAAAAGAATACACCTTCTTCTCAGCACCTCACGGAACCTTCTCCAAAATCGAACATATAGTGGGACACAAAGATAGCCTCAACAGAAACAAGAAAATTGAAATAACCCCGTGTATCTTATCAGACCACCATGGACTTCAATAGCAAAAGAATCAACAGAAAGTCTACACTCACATGGAAACTGAACAACTCTTTACTAGAGGACCACTGGGTCAGGGAAGAAATAAAGAAGGAAATCAAAGACTTCTTAAAATCCAACGAAAATGAAGATACAACATACCCAAACCTATGGGACACAATGAAAGCTGTGCTATGAGGAAAGTTCATAGCACTAAGTGACTTCAAAAAGAAAATTGTGACAGCTCATATTAGCAAATTAACAGCTAAACTGGGTGAACTGGAAAAACAAGAAGCAAACACTCCCAAGAGGAGCAGAAGGCAGGAGGATCATCAAACTTAGGGCTGAAATCAACAACTTAGAAACAAAAAGAACTATACAAAGAATCAATGAAACCAAGAGTTGGTTCTTCGAGAAAATCAAAAAAATAAACAGACCCTTAGCCAAATTAACTAAAAGACAGAGGGAGAAAACACAAATCAACAAAGTCAGAAATGAAAAGGGAGAAATAACAACAGACATTGAGGAAATCCAGAGAATATTTGGATCCTACTTTAAAAATCTATAATCTACCAAATTTGAAAACTTAGGTGAAATGGACAATTTTCTTGATAGATTCCACCTACTGAAGCTAAATCAAGATCAGATAAACAGATTAAACAGCCCTATAACCCATAAGGAAATAGAAACAGTCATTAAAAATCTCCCAACCAAAAAAAGCCCAGGGCCAGATGGCTTTAGCATGGAATTCTACTGGACCTTCAAAGAGGACCTAACACCAATACTTTTCAAACTCTTTCACAAAATAGAATCTGAAAGAACATTGCCAAACTCATTCTATGAGGCCACAATCACCCTGATTCCTAAATCTCCCTCTTGAACATAGATGCAAAAATACTTAATAAAATACGAGCAAACCAAATTCAAGAACACATCAAAAGTATCACACACCATGATCAAGTAGGCTTCATCCCAGGAATGCAGGGATGGTTCAACATATGAAAGTCTATCAACGTCATTCACCATATAAACAAGTTGAAAGAAAAAAATACATGATAATCTCGCTAGATGCAGAAAAAGCATTTGACAAAATCCAACACCCCTTCATGCTAAAAGTTCTGGAGAGAACGGGCATACAAGGGCCGTACCTAGAAATAATAAAGGCAATATACAGCAGGCCAGTGGCCAACATCAAAATAAATGGAGAGAAACTTGAAGCATTTCCTCTAAACTCAGGGACAAGACATGGATGTCCACTTTCACCATATCTTTTCAATATAGTACTTGAAGTTCTTGCTAGAGAAATAAGACAACTAAAGGACATCAAGGGGATAAACATCGGAAACGAAGAAGTCAAATTATCCCTATTTGCAGATGATATGATAGTATACATAAGTGACCCCAAAAATTCCACCAGAGAACTCTTACAGCTGATAAACACCTTCAGCAAAGTGGCTGGATACAAAATTAATTCAAAAAAATCAGAAGCCCTTCTTTATCCAACAAACAAATGGGCTGAGAAAGAAATAAGGGAAACAACCCCCTTCACAATAGCCACAAACAACATAAAATACCTGGGGGTAACTCTAACCAAGCAAGTAAAGGACCTGTACAACAAGAACTTCAAGCCCTTGAAGAAAGAAATGGAAGAGGCCTTTAGAAGATGGAAAGATCCCCCGTGCTCATGGATAGGTAGGATCAACATAATAAAAATGGCCATCCTACCAAAAGCGATATAGAGATTCAATGCAATTCCTATCAAAATACCAACACAATTTTTTATAGACTTGGAAAGAGCTATTCTCAATTTCATATGGAACAACAAAAAGCCCAGAAAGCTAAATTAATCCTGTACAATAAAAAAACATCTGGAGGTATTACCATCCCAGATTTCAAGCTGTACTACAGATCAATAGTTGTAAAAATAGCATACTATTTGTATAGAAACAGACCAGTAGATCAATGGAATCGAATTGAAGATCCAGAAATAGACCCACACACTTATGGCCACCTAATTTTTGACAAAGAAGCCAAAATGGCACATTTGAAGAAGGACATCATCTTCAACAAATGGTGCTGGTCCAACTGGATGTCCGCTTGTAAAAGAATGAAATTAGGCACTTACTTATCACCTTGTACAAAACTTAAGTCCAAGTGGATCAAAGACCTTAACATAAGGCTGGTCACACTAAATCTACTAGAAGAAAAAGTGGGAGAAACCCTCGAACTAATTGGCACAGGCGACAACTTCCAGAACAGAACACCAACAGCTCAGGACTTGAGATCAATAATCAATAAATGTGACCTTATGAAACTGAAAAGCTTCAGTAAGGCAAAAGACACTGTCATTCGAACAAAACGGCAGCCTATAGACTGGGAGAAAATCTTCACCAACCCCACATCTGACACAGGGCTAATATCCAAAATTTACAAAGAACTCAAGAAATTAAATGCCAAGAAACCAAATAATCCAATCAAAAAATGGGGGACAGAGGTAAATAGAGAATTCACAAAGGAGGAATCCCTAATGGCTGAGAGACACTTGAAGAAATGTTCAACATCCTTAATCATCAGAGAAATGCAACTCAAGACGACTCTGAGATTCCATCTCACACGTGTCAGAATGGCTAAGATCAAAAACTCAAATGACAGCACATGCTGGCGAGGGTGTGGAGAAAGGGGTACCCTACTCCATTGCTGGTGGTAATGCAGGCTTGTGCAACCATTATGGAGGTCAGTCTGGCGATGTCTTAGAAAACTTGGTATAGCTCTACCTCAGGACCCAGCCATACCACATCTGGGTATACACCCAAATGCCTCTTCACGGAATCATAAGGAAGTTTCCTCATCTATGTTTATAGCAGCCTTATTTGTAATAGCTAGAAACTGGAAACAACCCAGATGTCCCTCAACTGAAGAATGGGTTAAAAAACTGTGGTACATCTACACAATGGAATATTATTCAGCTATCAGGAACAATGAAATTATGCAATTTGCAGCCAAATGGATGGAACTAGAAAATCTCATCCTGAGTGAGCTAACTCAGACTCAGAAGGACGCATATGGCATCTATTCACTTATAGTAGGATTTTAGCTATATAGTAGAAGGTATCGATACTACAACTAACACACCAAAGGGAACTTGGACATAGACTTCTTATTTTTATTTTTTATTTTTTATTTATTTTTTATATATTAGTTATATTTTTTTTCTATTTTTTACTCTTTTTTATCTATTGTCTGCTTATTGGTTTGTTTGTTTGGTAGTTCTCTCTCCTGGGCAATGAGATACATTTCACTGATGGTACTGCTTCGTGGACCCCCAATGAATGAGGAGGCTCTTGGCCCTCATACAACCTCTCAAATGAGATGAGGGACTGTTATATAAGGACACCCCACCCCAGAGAAATGGGATGGAAGGGTTAGGAAGTAAAGAAAAAAAATGAAATGGGATGTTTCAGCCTTTTACTACTAATTGTCATAAATTGTTTAGGATAATTAAGAAATGCAAACTAATGGTTATGCAAGCCAGTTATTCTGTTAGGTACTATGACAGCCTATTATAGTTACTTTCTAAGCTAATCAGAAATAAACCTGCTATGAGACAAGCAACATCTGCTTACCCTAATATAAGAGATAGATAGGGTCTCTTCAAAAACCTCAAGAGAGCTGCAGAATATGGCATTCAAAATTGTTTTCGTAACTTTAGATTTTTTTATATCAAGACATATCAACTCCTGACAGCACCCCCTATTCTCCTCCAAGTAGAAGATGAGCATCGAAGAATCTCCAGTGGGAGATGATTGAACTAGTCGCAAGCCCATCTCTTGGTAGGAAAAGCCCCTTGCTACAACTGTAGACAGAATGCTGTCCAAAAAGGACAAAACCTGGAAGCAGGTAAGTCGACAGCCTAGCTCTGCCAAGACAGGGTAGGTAAGTCCTTCACAACCCCTGCTCTACAATCAATGTCTGTCAGAGAAACGGGGCCAAACGACTGAAGATCGATGCTGTAATGTATGGAGAGAAAATGGGAACTGTCCAGGCAGCCACTGGTATGTCATTTTTTAGTTTGGGAAGCTGCAGACCCTGTACTTCCTATAAAATCAGATATATTTATCCCTCTCAGGTCTCTGAAGAACAGATAGCTAGAGTCTCATAATTAAATTTTGAGTTGTTTAGGAGTCAAGAGAGTGTTATAGATCTAAGAAGATACTTTTAAAATTGTGTTGCAAGTTAGTATGAATGTTGAGTTAGATATAGAACTTTAAATTCATGGAGATGGTTAGATAGTGGAATGTTAAAGTCAGGTACCAAATACATATGGACTGGACATTGGGAATGTACGCTAAGCCATATAACCCTCATAATTGTGGCCTAATTACCTCTGTTGTTTTGTATTGTATTTATTATTATAAGAGAACGAGCCATTTGTTGGACTGAAAGGGGAAACTGTAGGGGGAGATAAGATATACCTTAAATTTAAAAGAAAAAGAAAGGGAAGAGGATGGGGGGTTGAGGGTGGGAGGGTTGGACTGGAGGGGGAATAGGGAGGGGACTGTGATTGAGATGTAACTTGAAGAAATAAAAAATAAAGAAAAAGAAGAATAGGATCTTTGGGGAAGGGCGTTAAGACCACCAGGGTGGAGTCTTCATGACTGAACATCACTGGCTTTATAAGAGAGAAAAAAATGAATACATATCCACACATGATCCTCCCTTCTTGCCATGTAATGTTGCACCATCATGAGACACGGACAGCAAGGCCATCACTAGGTACAGCACCTGAACTTTGAAACAGAACCATAAGCCTAAATAAATCTGTTTATTTTCTTTAATCCTCTTTGTGACATTTTATTATTTTCATCTTGAGACACCCCAGCCGAGCAAGTATTCTCCAAAGAGAATCAAATACCCTCTAGAGATCTGAAACTTTTACGCCTGGTGGTTTTTAGAAGTCAAAAAAGAAAAATGTTTTTTATGTAAGCAACAGATATGGATATTCATAACATATAAATACATACATGTCTGTGTTCTCAAAACTCCAAAGGATTTTGGATTTTGGGTAGTGATTAGAAACAAGATTGCAAAAGATTCACTTGAAAAGGAGATATAAGAAAAAGGAGAGCTGAGGAGATCCTTCAGAGCACTGAATAAACCTGAGATCTCCATAACTTGAGTAGAGCATGGGCATCATCATGAGACAGATATGGAAGAATCTCCAGAAGATCTTGGGCAGCTAGTCTGGCATGTACAATGGCAGAAAACAAAGGACCATGTCTCAAACAAAGAGGAAAGCCGAAACTGACACCATGGCTGCCCTGGGGCAGCTTCACTTGCTGCCATACACAGAACCTGCATGCAGTGCTGCTTCAAAATAAGAGTAAAAGAAAGAAGAAAGAAAAGAAACATCATGACAGATTAAATGACTCAGTGGTGAAGAACACTGGCTGTTCTTCAAAGGATATAGATAACCAGCATCATCGATGTGGTGGCTCACAATCATCTTAGCTCCAGTTACAGGAAATTAAGTGCCTTTTCTGATATCCATGGAGATAAGGCATGAATGTATTGCAAAAACATGTATGCAGGCAAAATACCCACATTAAATATTTCAAAATAAATAAAAATGTTTTAAAAGAAAAAAAATATTTCCATATATCATTTATCAAGGAATGCAACAAAATATTATCAAAAAGTTATTATTGCAAAGCTCATCTTAGTTTTTAAGAAGGTAAAATTCTATTTAAAAATAGTCACAAGTGGTGAATTCTACATGGATACTGTGTTAGTTCACAGTACCACAGACCAAATAAACTACACAGTGGAAAGATTTATGTGGGCTTGTGGTTCTGGCCCAAGAACAATAAAACACATCCCATGGCCTTGATGGAAAGACTCCCAAGGTATTGGCAAGAGATGCATAGAAGGAGGAAGCTGCACAAGAGATCTCATAGCTGACTTGTAGAGCAGAGCCCTCTGATAGAAATCCATCAAGTCGTCAGTCCATCCAGGGCCACCATGCTGGAGGGCTGAAAGCTAAGAGTCACAGTTGGATACCTGTTACACACACACACACACACACACACACACACACACACACACACACACAAACTACTTGATGACTGAGCTTTTCAAAAATGTTCAAGATTAAACAGTTGCTTGGGTAGTTTTTGTGGGAGTCTTTGCAGGTAGTTTGGCTCTACAGATAGCTTATCTACCTTCTCTAGTTTATGTGACCAATAGCAAGAACCTAGAAAGTTCCATCTTGTCCCAACTACCATGAAACTTGAGTTCAAAAAATATATACTTTGAATTGTCCATGGCAAGGGGCTCTGAAGCTTGCCTTCTAGATACTTCTAAGAACTCTGTTATATTCCTGTGAATTCAAACCTCTGCCAAACCTCACAACACACACTAAAATAGTTAACTATTTCAGCTAACCCTCTACTGTATATTCTGACAGTTTTCCTAGAAAGAGGATAACCTATAATATCAAATTAATTAGGATCGATTTATGTATATTTTTGTCATTAAATGTTAACTCTTAGGAGTTAGCACTGTTTCTCAAATATCTACAGTGTTAGCTTGTAACAACTGACAAATTATTTAAAGAGGAAGTATTTAGTCTCAACAGAATCCAGAAGTGGGAAAGAAGAAAGACTGACAAGAATATAGGTCTTTAAATGAGTCACATAAGAGTTTTCTAAATCATTTCCAATATGGTTGAGTGTCTTTGAGAAAGGTACAGTTTTCACAGAGTCAGTACTAAAACAAATTAATTTGACTGCATGTGAGTTATGATCTGCTTGACAAAGAAGTCTGCACTTCAAGAAATGCACCCTCAAGTGGAAATGAACACCCTCCATCTTCACTTTACTCCAGAAAAGTGTACTGAACTTCTTGTAAAATGCTCTATCCTCACTTGAAGCTTAAATTAAAATTTAGCATTGTGTTTCCTGGGTTGAAAAGCATCAAGAAATTGATTTAGCAGGGTACTAGATTTTTGAAATGTCTCTAGATCCTTGGAAGAAACAATTCTATCAGGGGGGAGGGGCATGCACGTCTTGAAAACCCAAAGAATTTAAAGATTTTTGGAAAAATAAAGACAGCCAACCAGGTGGATGAGCTGATAAACATAGAGTATATTGGAAAGTTCTTCCTTAATGCTATAAAACAGGCAATGCCCAGATAGCCTTTACGATGGCATCTGCCTAATTTCAGCCCTCTAATCACTCTTATTAAAGAAATTATAGATCATATTAAAAACTATAAAATTCCATAGTATAATTAACTAAGCAAGACATGAAATTACAGCCAAGGTTCACATGAAAAAACTAAGTATGATTCAATAAAATCTATGGGTGATTCTTATTATCTAGATGCTATATTCTAGAATATATTCCAGGAATAATAAATAATACCTATTAGAAGTCTTCATGATATAAGCATTTCTTTGACGAATAGTAAAAAATGGAAATCTGCAACCATGGCAGCCATTAACCACCAAGCCTCATTTGGACCATTGCACACAAATATTGATGGTGTTTTCAATGAAGATAATAAACACCTGCTATTACCACTGTACAGTGCAGCAACTGCCTGTCTTAGTTTGGGCTTTATTGCTGTGTAAAGACATTATTACCATGGCAACTCCTATAAAAGAAAACATTTTAATTGGGGATGGCTTACAGTTTCAGAGATTTTAGTCCATTATCATCATGGCAGGAAGCATGGCACTGTGCAGGCAGATATGGTGCTGGAGAAGTAGCTGGGAGTTCTACATTCTGAGCCAGAGGCAGCAAGAGGAGACTGTGTGCCACACTATGTGTAGCTTGATCATAAGAGACCTCAAAGCCCACCCGCACATGACACACTTCCTCCAACAAGGCCACATGTCTTACTAGTGCCACTCCCTATGGGCCAAGCATTCATTCAAGCCTATGAGTATATGTGGGCCATACTTGGTCACTGCCTTCCAGCTAGATTTTCACAAACAAGGAACTAATACAATTAACTCCCAAGCAAAACTCAAAAAGAAGTATTTCATTTACATATGGTATATACACATTTCTAATGAGAACCAGGACACTGGTTTATATCTGAGCTGATTTAGTTATGTAGATATATAAAGCCTATTAGGAAAATCAGTAGCTTTTCTGTCTTCTGAAACTAACTAGGTAGAAATACACACACACGCACACACACACATATATGTTATATGCATGTAGATAATATACATATATACACATAAATATATGTGAATGTGTCACTAAAGAATATAGAATTAAGTCCAAATAAATAGGACAACATAATATTTTCTGGCTATATTGACTAGATGTTAGCTTTCAAACCCCCATTCTGCATACTTCAGTTATTATTTTGAGACAGGGTCTCAACTTCTGAAGATCTTGCTGCCCTGCGTCCCTAGTGCTGGGATTACAGGTTTAAGCCACCACATCAGTTCAAAGATAATCTTTTAAAACAACATTTGATGATAAGTGAATATAAAGTACATTTTATAATGTACTAAAGTTCTAAACTAAATTATTGACTAAGGAATAAAAATATTCAGTACATTTAGCAGACAAAGATTAATGACTTCAATATAAACAACTCTCAAAACTGATAGGAAAGACAAAATAACACCACAGAACATTGACAAATTTATGAACAGCAAAATATAATTACTTTAAAAAGAAATTCACTCTAATGATCAATGCACACATTTCTGCATGAGAAACATTACATCTGATTGTACTGTTGCAGATCAAAATTTTGGGATGAGAAATTTTTCTACATTGTTTACAGGAAAATGGTTTACTATAAAGGTTTTGAAAGTGATCTTTTACTTTCCAATCTTTCAAACATACTAGTCTGTGTTTTGTGCTCTCACCCATAATGCCAAGTATGGAAGTATATTTTTCTATTTATACACATAAAATCCTCAGGAAGTCTCAGTAAGGTAAGGTAGAACACACCTGTAATCCCAGCACTCTGAAGTTTAAGGCAGGAGAGTGGTGAGAGAAAGGCCAGCCTGTCCTAAAGTCTTGAAAGCTAAACCTTAGCCAATTGCTGATGTATAGGGGAATAACTAGAAGAATCTTGTTTTTGAAGTAATAAAGTGTTTGACTGTGTTTCCCTAATGATTCCCACAAGTGCTATTAGTCAGTGAACTGAAATGAAGAACATTGAATGGAATAAGTGATAAACACCAGGGAAATTATGCAGATAGTGTAGAGAGCCTTTTCCCCTCAGTCTGTAGGGATGGGATGTGAAAGAGAAAGGCCGTGTCCATGGTGACTTACAGTGCAAGCCCTGTATGTATGAAAACATGGGAAGAGAACACAATATATTGACAGAAATCTCTGACAAAGGTGAACTAAGGAGCTTATTCACATTTTCTTGTGTTCTTAAATTCGTCCCAAAGTTAATTATTATTGTTAAGTGCACGTGTGTGTGTGTGTGTGTGTGTGTGTGTGTGTAATTTACTCAGTCTACTTAGTGTTGCTCACATATATGCATCTTTATGCTGCATAACAGATCAGAGGATTTGTTGCTGTAGAAGATTGATTCTCCCTCTCTGTCATTAATTGCCTGTAGACCTTAAGGGTGAATCTTATGGGATTCCCCATCCATATTCACATGTCAGTTGGAGTTGTCATTGTGCTGATCTCCTTTAGGTAACAATATTGTTGCAATTTCATGAGCAAACTGTCATAAATAGAAGACCCTGTCTCCCAACAAACGTTCTAGTCCTTGGCTCTTACAACATTTCTGTCTCCTCTTCTGTGATGTTCTCTGAACCTTCACTATGAGGTTGTGTTGTAGATGTAGCATTTGGACCTGGGTGTCTCATTTAGTTTTTTTTTTTTTTGTTTGGGTTTTTTTTTGCATTTTGACTAGTTATAGATTTCTGTAATAGTCTCTGCTCAAATAGAAGTGTCTTTGATAAGAGATGAGAACTACACTTATCAACAGGCATATGGATAAGTATTTAAATTCAATTAGAAATTAAAATGCATTACCTTCTTGAATGTTTACATTAGAAGTTTCCTCATCTATGTTCATAGCAGCCTTATTTGTAATAGCTAGAAACTGGAAACAACCCAGATGACCCTCAACTGAAGAATGGATAAAAAAAAAAAAAAAACTGTGGTACATCTACACAATGGAATACTACTCAGCTATCAGAAACAACAAAATCATGCAATTTGCAGCCAAATGGATGGAACTAGAGAAGCTCATCCTGAGTGAGCTAACCCAGACTCAGAAGGATGCACATGGCATCTATTCACTTATAAACTGATTTTAGCCATATAGTACAGGATAACTATACTACAGCCAATGCTCCAAAGGGAACATGAACATAGACTTTGTTTCCTATCCATGAGACACTTTGCCCTAGTGGTGCTGCCTTGTAGGCCCCCAGTGTATGAGGAGACTCTTGGCCCTCATATGACTGCTGTACTGGGGCGAGGGACTGTTATGTAGGGACATTCCACTCCAGAGGAGTGGGATGGAAGGGATAAGGGGTAGAGGGTGGGAGGGAGGGACTGGGAGGGGTTGAAAGAACGCACTGTGATGGAGATGTAACCTGAAGTAATAAATAAATATTTAAAATAAAAGAAATGTCCATCAAAAATAGAAAACAACCAGAATGTACAAACATGGTATCATTTAAAAATAGTCTAAACCCTTCTGCATATCTAAATTTATGATCTACATTGCTTCTAGTATCTCATTTCTTAATATGTTATTACTATAATTCCATTTCTCTACATTTTCCAAATATGAATGGAAGAGAATCCTTTCTGATATTCAATATCAGCTTAGCAAAAAAAAAAGAATTTAATTTTCAATAATTTTACAGTGTGTGCTAAGTGACACTGACTAATCTCAACACTCATTCCACGCCTTTTAATTAGAAGTTAATGTAGTATTGCCTAATTTAATTCCTATTATAACTTTTTTGTATAAAATAAGAAGAATCACCCTCAGATCAGGTAAAGAATAATGTTAATTGTTATCTATATTTGTGCACTTTATAGCATTGTTTTTTTTCAATATCAAGTTATTAGAATTTATGTGAAAGATTTTTTTAAATTAGATGAGTATTAATATATAAATGTATGTCACTTAGTCATAATAATATAGTAGTATATCCATTTATACACACAAATTTCTTACCTGGTATAGAGTATCAATTTCTCTGCTTGCCTTATACCTCAAAAGCCAGATGAATCAATGATATTTCTGATGGTCTAAGATCAGTTTGGTGTCTTGTGCTTTAACTGGTGTGTTTCAAACACATCTTTTAAAAACAATGTTAGGGTTGGAAAGATAACTTGGTAGTTAAGAACTCTGGCTGCATTTGCAGAAGACCAGAGTTCAGTTCTCAGCACATGTCCGTATGTCACACATGTCCACAGCTCACAGATGCTGGCAACTCCAGGGCAGGGAGACCTACTGCTTGTTATTGGAACTGCTCTCCATGTGTACCCTCTTCTTCCGGCCTCTGCAGGCAAACACACTCACATGCATGTACACACACATACACACACACACACACACACACACACACACACATATGTGTACATGTATACACACATATACACATAAATAAAAAATATACAATGTAATTCTTGACCTTGTATGGCTTTTTACTTTATATACAGTGATTGGAACTCACTATTGATAAGTACATGAGAAAACTGAGTATGTGTAGTCTGAAACATCAATGGCGCTATCTCTTGTTCGTCTAGGTGGCTTTTACAGTTCTTTTTGACTTGGAAGCACTTCTGAAGATATGGTGCTTGGGATTTACTGGCTATATCAGCTCATCTCTCCACAAGTTTGAACTTCTGCTTGTTATCGGAACCACCCTGCATGTGTACCCAGATCTTTATCATTCTCAGTTCACATACTTCCAGGTAATACTACTGCAATTACATCTAATGCCTATTTCTCTGGAAAATGGAAGTCACTTACTTACTATAACAACCACATAAAATATATCCACATATCAGAGGGAGGATCAATGACTATCAGAAATAGTATTTTAACAAATTGTAACTATTGTTTTTACATTCCTTAGAATTCATGGTACATAAAACTTTCAACAAAACTTCTCCCAATTAGCAGTAATATAAATATACACAGTCATATATGTATATCACACATCTATTTATATGTATCAAATTCTAAACCAAATAAGATATTTGCACAAACTCTAAGGAGAGGAGATATGGGTTTATTTCAAGTGCATATCTTCCTTATAAGCTTTCTCACTGAATGGTTGTTCACAATGGATACACTAAGGGTTGTAAAATTTACCCTCACAGATCTAAATTCATCTTACATTATTACTTATAAATGTTTATTTCTTTGTTTTGTTATAGTTAATTAATGGTAGTTATAATTATTCTTTTATTAAAAAATTGTATATCCTTTTCAAATTGATATTTTGGATAACATTGCTTTATAAATACTTAATAAATGTTAATCACTAGTTATATTGTGTAATCATTTGGTACTATAATATTCTCATTGTACCGTTAAATTCATTATAAAATGATTATTAAAATACTCACATGTAGTAGTTTAATTGAAAATATTTCAAATGCAGTCAAATTTCTGACTTGCATTTATATAATTTATCATGGGAATATCAAAATATACATTGATGTTCTATGAAGAGATATTTTTAAATACCTGAGGCATAAAATCTCAGCAGGATTTTAAATATTACCTTAAAGAAATAGTATTTTAACTCCTCAGATCAGTGTTCTCACACTTCCTAATGCTGAAAACCTTTAAAAAATTCCTCATGTTGTGGTGACCCCCAACTATACAATTATTTTATTGCTTCATAACTGTAATTTTGCTACTATTGTGAATCTTAATGTAAATATTTTTGGAGATAGAGGTTTGCCAAAAGGATCTCAACGCACAGGTTGAGAACCACACTGACTTATACAGAAAAAATACAATTCAGCTTCATGATGTCACTTATCGGTATTAACAACTCCATCATATTTAGAACAATGCTAGTTCTAGCTTTCATAACACAACTTATAATGGCATAGAACTGCATAAAAGGACATGAAACCATAGTCCATAAAAATTCAAAGCAAATACTCACAAACCCAGACTATAATGAGCTTCTATGAAGCAGACCCTATTAAGATCATTTCTCACAACATCTTTGGACATAAACACTGAATCACTTATAGGGTTCTGCCAAAATGTTTAGACACTATTCCTGAAGTAGTTTGTACAAGAATTTTAAGCATGATTTAAGAATCTCTGTAAATAAACATGCATACCAAATGCCATAGTTGATCTTGATTGTCAGCTGGTTTAGACAAAGACACAACTAGGATATTAGTAAGACACATCTCTGGATATGTCTGAGTGTCCATGAGAATATTATGAAAGAGGACTAGCTAAAAAGACTCAGCCATGTAGGTGATAACATGGTCTAGGAACCAATATGGATTAAACCACCAGGAGGGAGTAAATCCTCTCAAACTCTGAGCCAAAATAAATTTTCTCTCTTTAGCATACCTTGTTCAGAGAATATTTATGTCATAACAAGAAGGTATTGACTAGCACACTAAGCATGTTATCAGTTGTTCTTGAACACTGCTGTCTGGATCTGAGCATCAGCTTGAACATTTCGTGTCTACTTTAAGGGACATAATTATAAATGATATGCCTGAGAATCAAAACAATGAGGCATCTTGATTTGAAAAGTACTGATCAAGTTAAGAAGACTGTCAACCAGGCAGGAGATCCCAGCACTTCACAGAGAGGAGAATATTCTCAAGTTCCATGTCTGGCTGGGAATGTGTCAGGAATTACAAGACAAAAACTGGAAGCTAGACCTGTGAAGCATAATATTGATTCAGGCAGCTTCATTTCTCACACCAGATTCAATTGTTGCACTAAGAATTTAAGTATGCATTTTCATTATTCAGAGTTATTCAGGGTTAGGGTTAGGGTTAGCTGTACATCCATCATCACGGTAGGAGTGCCAGGGTTCATGATCAGTATTTCCTGCTGAATCGAAGTGTAGGGAGGTAGTAAGGGTTCGTAGAAGACAGAAGGCAAAGGCTGAGGTGGTGTGGTTTCACGGGGACTCTACCTATTTCTTTACTTTCATGTTGACTTCTTTCTTAAGCAGGCTTGTTCTGTGTAACCGGTTGGCAAAGATGGCTTACCAAAATTCAGGTCTTACCTGGCTCCTGCAGCCATGCTTATTTGCACATAAACAAACAAGCAACAGCAGCCACGTCTCTCTCTACTCGAGGCATCCAGCAAGATCCCTGAGGGTGACTCAGGTCGCTGGATACTCTGGTCAGGCTGTTCCATGGGACTTGGGAGGCTCTGCCTATGCCTTAGGGTCTAAACATACTGCAGAAATGATTCCACAAAGGGGAGCCAAGAAGCATGAAAAGAAAGGAACACTGGAAATGCAAAAGCCAATGAGTTGTTTTAACACCTGTAAAACATTAAGATCTCACTTTTAAAATGTGTGCTTGCTGTTTATGGTATTCCAAATAATATATCCATCTTTTCCAGGCCACCCTGTCTCCTGTTGATGCTGAGCCATCCAGGGCTGCCCTTCTATGAATATTTCATTTAAGCTAATGACACGGTTTATGAATTTGGTGTTTCTAAATTTGGAAAGCCTCTTGTGATTGATGGCCTGTCGTATATTAGTTAGGAACACTTTTATTTATTTGTTAGAGGTATTTGAAAAATGATGACACCTAGTGAAAAATAGCATCCTTTAATGATGCTTAGATCAGATTTTTATTATATGCCAATTTATACTTTTTAAAAAATATTTATTTTTTATTCTATGTGCATGAGTCTTTTGCCTGTGTGTATGTATGTGTATTGTGTGCCTGCCAGGTGCCTATGGAGGCCAGAAGAGGGTGTCAGATACTCTAGAAAAGGAGTTATAGGCGGCCATGAGCCACCTCATGTGGGTGCTGGGAACTGAAAATAGTTCTTTAAAGGGACAGCTGATACTCTTAATTATGGAGCCATATTTCAACACCTCAATTTATATCTCTTAATCATATTATATTCCCTTAAGAGCTGCATCTGATTTATGCTTTTTTGTAATCGTACCATAAAATAACCTTTTCATAATATGTTTGGCACATAAAAGTAATTTATTATTTGTCTTTGGGTTGAGTTCTATGAATACCTTCCATATATATGTGTATATATATATATATATTATAATACATAACATCTGTAGATAGAGATGTCATTACGCAAATACAGAAAAGCTCTAAAAACACAAGGGTTATCTAAGACTAAAGCTTGCTTCTCTCCAGCAGTTGGTGAACCCCAAGGGAAAATAAGAGTTTCTGTTCCATGAAAGTCTCAAAATATCCGGCCTGTTAGGTTGGATGTTACTGTTCATAGTCTTTATGAGGCTTTCAGTTTGGGTTCATAGCTACCATCCATCTGTTTCCATTTTTAGGCCAGAAAAATGGAAAATAAATATATAGAGAGCAAGTTGGATTTACCATGCCCATAGTTGCACAAGTCTCTTCTTTTTTCATGTCTGAGCATAGCCATTGGTCACACTCAGCTACAGAGGGCAGATGCAAAGACTACAGGGTAGAGTATGTTGCCCCCACCCCCCGCCAGGGTCATGTGGCTAAAATCCATGAAGATCTATTATTTACAGGAAGTCAGAGAAAATAGAGTTGGAGTAGGAGCCTGAGCCAGTCCTGGACAGGAGTTTTATTCCCCCTTTTATTAGTGTGTAATACCTAGGAAGGCTTATTTTAGGAGACATTAAACAAAACTAATGTTGAATTAAATGTTTACTTAGGTACTAAGCATTGGGAAAATATGTTTTGTTTCAGCAATGTGTACTAGTTAATACCATTTTAAATTATCATATTGTATATTGAAACAGTTGCCAATGTTTGAGCTTATTCATTGATTTGAGACTTGCCGTGTTCACTGTATGGCAGGCCACATGCTAGGAACATCTTAGAGACCATGTTACTATTTTTAGTCTCTAGATGAAATGGAAAAGTATGCCTTTTTTACACAGTACCATGAAAATGATATTTTAGTACAGATTTCTTTAAAAATTCTGTTTCTAGCATGTATGTCTGTTTCCCTATGACCAGGTTCTTCGGGTAGTGCGGCTAATTAAGATTTCACCTGCACTGGAAGATTTTGTGTACAAGATATTTGGTCCTGGGAAAAAGCTTGGAAGCCTGGTGGTGTTCACTGCCAGCCTCTTGATTGTTATGTCGGCCATTAGTTTGCAGATGTTCTGCTTCGTTGAAGAACTGGACCGATTCACCACATTTCCAAGGGTGAGAACTTTAAACGTTTAAACCATTGTTTTTACTTTAGCAATGGTGATTAACATCAAGGGAATTTTATTTTAGTCATGGCTCAAAAGCATTATCATGTCTGTGATAACTTGAGGTCATTAGATTTTAGTATGGTTCAATGGTCTTTCCTACCGAGCACAGGAACCTTGATACATCTTCAGCACCATGAGAGGACACATTGGTTCTAAAGTTCTGGAAACCATATTTTTAGATGCGACAAAAAATCAGTAAAAGAAAATGAAGGCAATGGTCCTTAGTGTGTACAAATTACAAGTTAGCAAGAGTTTTAACTAGATGTCCTTTTTTGTGAGATGTAACATATTTTAGGCTTGTTTTATAGTCGACCTTTTTATGTTGTCTCTAATCTAAAAGCAAACCTTGGATTGTCTATATAAATTATAGACCTCAAATTTGAGAAGGTGATCAGACATCTGCATTTATGTTAAAATTCACAAAAGGTAAGGGAAAAAAAAGACAACAAATGGCTCCATAAGCTGGCTCCATAAGCAGGACTTAGGATTCAATCTGTGAATATAAGGACCCACTTAGACTGAGAAACATAACAGTGTAGTGACTGAGACAAAGGCGGTGTGTGTTCTCAGCATACATTGAAATAATAAGACCTGTGTTTGTGGGAAGAATAATCATGGAGAAAACCAGATAAAGTATGTTCTTTTAAGTTAAGCTTCAAGAGTCGTGAGGTTTATACTTTTCAAGGAGGTATAAAGATGATAATTTTAAAATATTTTTGGTTCTAAAGTTGTAATTTAGCTATCAGTTTTGGAATTTATCCTTTTATGATACAAACTTTTCATCCATACATCCATCATTTGTTACATGACTATAGCAAATCAGGAGATGTGCCAAGTAAATAGATGGAACGAAATTTTAGATTCTCAAAACCTCCCCATTGAGGGGAAGAGTAAGCATATAAACACACGGTTATGTATGCTCAGGCCATCCTAGAACTCTAGATGGAGACCCATGACTAGGATGGAGAAGATCAGAAAGGGTTACTGGAACAGTGAGCCCTTGGTAGAGGTAATATAGCCAAATCCAACCTAGAGTTGCTGGTACAGAACATGCAAAAGGAGTAAGATGAACAAGTTTTCTCAGGAAAGAGAAAAAAATGTCAATAACTGTGTTTACTCAGGGTTTCTATTGCTCTGTTAAACACTGTGACCAAAAGCAACTTGGGGAGGAAATGGTTTATATATTCCAGTTCACGATCCACTGAGGGAAGCCAAAGCAAAAACCATAGAGCAATACTTTATACTGGTATTTTCCTCATGTCTTGCTCAGTCTGTTTTCTTGCAGCACCCAGGGCCATCAACCAAGAGGTGGCACTGACCCCATGTGAGTTGAGCCCTCCTTCATCAATCATTATTCAAGAATATTCCCCAGAGACTTGCCTACAGGCGATTTTGTAGAGGCATTTTATCAATTAAGATTCCCTCTTTCCAGATATGTCTAGGTTTGTGCCAGGTGGACAACACCCAACCACAATAATAGCCAGGGGTGAGAGGAAGACATGGAAATCTATGGGAGGGCAGGGTTAGAACATATGCCATAGGAAGGACAAAGGATTTGGGTCCCTGGAAGAAGGAAAAATTCAGCACACGTGCACAGAGGTTGACTTTAGACAAGTACTGAGATGTAGGGACAAGGTTGTCGGCAACGGCAAGGAGCCAATGGAATTCACAGGCAAGCTGTTCCCTCACTGTGCTGTACAGAGAGCAGCACTGGGGGTGTCAGAAGCAGCCCTCATCATCCCAGCTCCTGTTTCTGAAGAACAGCATGAGCTGAGAGTAGGTGGATCTGCAAGGTAGAACAGGGCAGATGGGTCCTTCACTTCTGAGAGTCCTGTCTTTTATAGGGGAGGAGAGGGTTTTCAAAAAGAGTGAGGATCCAGGCATGGAAATGCACTGGTTTAGAATAAAGAAGAGTGCTCTGGTGGAGTCCCTGGCAAAGAAGCCTCTTGCAGAAGATTATGAGCCCAGGAGAACAGCAGTACCCTGGGGCATGGCTACCAGTGGAGTAGGACCCCGAGAGCCCTTGACTACAACTTCCTCCAGAAAACTGTAATGTCTAGGACACACACCAACATTAGCATGGAGAAGACTCCTGCGATGTATTCTGAAGGGTGGCACATAGATTCTCCACAGATGGGTCAGCTCTCCTTCCTGTGGTTGGGAGATCTGAGCAAGGATTAGAGCTTCTTCAGAAAGTTCATCTTCTCTTCCCATAGCTCCACAGCACCAGAGATAATACTATCTAATATCCATCTGTCCCTCTAATCTGATTCAGAATGATGCTGAGCATTGCAATGTCAGCCATTGTTCTAGACCCAAGGAATTCTAGGGGGAACAAAGGTAGAACAAATAAACTAGTCCTTTATAGATTACCTTATTTTAATTCCATTCTTTCATCTTTTACTTCTTTTCATTTCACCTCACTAATTATATTCCTTATCCAAAGGCTTTTTGAAGGAAACATCTTTTGATTACAGAAGTTCCAGCTATTAGAAGGGTAATGCCACCAGCACAGTCATCTGAATGACAACCTTGTAACATTCATATTTCAGTAGCAATTTTAGACAAATAATAAGCAAAAACAATATGCAAGTCTCATGTGAGTCAGATTTTGCCACTAAATGATTTTTTCTAAAAAAAAAAAAAAAAGCATTCTTTGGAAATTTTCAACAATGTTTGGATTTAGGAGATGTGAGTGGGACAATGGACTCATGTGACAACCATTGCATTTAAGAGCCTGCCCGTCTGGCCACATGCTCCAATTTTACCTCCTGGTACAACATATTTTTAGCTGTGTGGTGCTGGGTAAATTGTTCTCTAAACTTTTTTTTCATAACCAAAATGTAAAAGCCTGCTTTCTGCATTATAAATATTGAAAATATGCACGAACAACATGCCTGGGGTTAGGCAGCATTTTAAGAGATTCTAATACACCTTACATGGTGTGTTCATTGATATTGGTGCTGTTGTAATCTATACTGAAGTCTAGGCTGCTTTCTAAACCCTTCCCTGACTTGCCCTTCAGCTTAGCTCTACTTTCTGGTCATTTAGTAGCATTACATGTTCAGATATCCCGTAGCTCCACCATTCCTTTCTACCTGATCACTCCACTATCCCAAGGAAAGCAAGTCACCCTGTCAACCCCTTCTCAGTCACTGAGGTCAGCTGATGGCAATGCTGATATCCTTAACTATGACATCAAGAGGAGGGTGGGATGTATCCCTTCATATGAGCATGGTCAGAAGTTAAATCCCCGAAAACATAATTAAATTCTACAAGAAACAGCCAAAGTACTACAACTATAGGAGGGAATCGTGATCATTCACAATCAATCAAAGCATGAACCAAGGGTAGCTACTGGCTGGTGGGGAAGCATCAGGAATGATGGTTAAAAGAACACAATTCTCTCTATCTCTCTGTCTATCTATCTGTCTGTCTTTCTGTCTGTCTCTCTCCTTTGCCTCTCTGTCTCTCCATTCTGTCTCTCTTTCTTATGTATGTGCATGTAGGCGTATATACATACAGGTGCATTGCACATTTGTAAGCAGTCATGTGAAGGCAGATGACAAGTTTGGGTGTCATTTCTCAAAGACACTCCATCTTATGTTTTGGGTCAGGTTCTCTTACAGACAGAGAACTCATTAAATTAGCCAAGCCAGGCGGCCCCAGGGAGCTACTCTCTCCACCTCCCAATCTCAAGTGCTCAAAGCACACACAGTACGTTTTATTTGGGGGAACTAGGAAGGTATATTTTCAAATGTATGTGTATGTGGTCTATGCAGGTGTGTGTACATGGGCACAAGTGCATAGTTTCCCATGTGAACATATTTGGATGCCAGTTTATGTTGGTTGTCTTCCTATAACATTTTACACCTTATTTGTTGAGACACAGTCTCTCACTGAACCCAGAATTTGAAGTTTTGCCTGGATTGGCTTGCCAGCAAGCCTGTGTAATAAGTTTCTCTGCTTCCCTCCCAGCTCTGAGAGTAAAGAAATGTGACTGCACCCGGTGTTAATCTGAGTTCTGAGAATCCTAATGTATACAGAGTATTTCACATCCTGAGTTCTCTTCATCACCCCTTTGGTTTTACTCACATGAGCTTTAAAATCAAACCCAGGTCATTGGCTTGCATGGCAAGTCCTTTACTGGTTGAGACTTATTTCCAGTTTCCTTTCCCCCTTCTTTCTTTGTGTCCAGTGGCTAGGTGCTTGGGGTAGATTGGTGTTTTCATAGTATTAGCCAAAGAACACTGCAGGAAAAGAATCTATAAGAATAATCACACAAGGCGGAATGGAGAGATGGCCCGGTGAGTGAAGTGCTTCCATACAAGTGTAAGGATTAATGTTTGGGTTCCCAGAACCAATGAAAGTCTGTGGGCATCGTGTGCCTCTAATGACAGTACTGAGGAAGGACAGATGGACGGATCCCTGGAGCTCACTGGCCAAGCAGTCTATCTGAGGTAGTGAGCTCCAGGTTCAGTGAAAGGCCATCTCAGAAAATAGAATAGAAAATGATTGAGAAAGAAACACAATGTTGATCTACACACATACATGTTAAGTGCAGCTGCACATATGTGGATATATAAAAACGCATACTCATATAGCATCACACATGGAGAAAAGAAAGGTCATGTGATATATTCCAAAGTAAATTAGGAACTGTAACTGTTCATATTGTCTTGACATAAGACCTGGGGATGTGGAAGGTGGGTGGCTATCAGCAACAAATATGGGGCCATGGAAGTATGTAGGAAATAAACTATGGAAGGGCTTTTGGGTAGGGGCCAACACTCAACATGCAGAGCGAGACAGTCCAGCAGAGGCAGGCAGAGACCGTGGCAGTACCCTTAGATGGAACACCAAAGATTCACAGGAGATATAAACATCCTACAGGGAAACGAAACCATGTGATTGACACGTAAGAAATGAACCACATTTCCCTATAGTTCTCTGATTAAGGTGGATAAGCATCATTTCAATAAGGCTTTGCTCAGATCTTCCCTATACTTACTGCATAAAACAACTGTCTAGATGTTACTAAAAAGGAAACACTAAACATTTCCTACATGACTTTAATCTTCATCCCTTCTAACTCCCCAGTAACACTACAACAGACCTCATTTCTTTTTCAGTCGCACAAGTGTAGATCGTGTTTATTCATAACCAATGTACCACACTCCAAAGCAGGAAATACTTAAATTTTAATATGAGTTGTTTGATACACACTTTCTTAATTTGAAAGCTCTAAAAGCTAATTACTTGTTCTCTTAAGCTTTCAGTTATAAAAGCATGTCCAAGAGAATTATTTACTGTAAAAACAATAAATGCTATAAAACTCTTAATTACAAATTAATGTCCATGTTTCCTTTCAACCATTACAGTGACTAATCATCCTTTTATTTGTCTTCAAAGAATTAATGAAAGTTTCAAAGAAACAATGTGCTTTTCTTATTTTTTACTCCATTTTCCATTTTGTTAGAGACTATGAGTACATTTGTAATAAATTCAAGGTTAATTTTGCCTCCAGCAATAGTAAGTTCAATTAATACTACTGATATCTCTACTGATTTTTTATTTACTCTTTTTCCTTTTATTGTTTTTTACTTTTGATATGAAATATCTCAGAAATGCAAAAAAAAATCTGAGCAATAGTAAGAAAGCTCATGACCATAGGCTGAATTTTATAACGCCAACTACTTAGCAGCTGCGTGAAAGGGTCTAGAAGTTCAAGACATGCCACACCTAGAGGGTCAGTTTAAGGCCTACCTCAAACTTAACTGAGGGTAGAACTCAGTGTAGAATGTGTGCCTAGCATACATAGGGTATATACCCAGTATTGAAGAAAAAAGCCACATAAACTAACAGAGACTGAGTTATATAGATCCTGTATTAGACCCTGGTTTCAGTCCTCAGTAAATCAACAAAAAGTATTAAATCAGAATATATATGTAGCTGTACAGAGCTTAATATGAAGAAATTGGGGTAGGAATGATGTCCTCGGTTGCACCTCTCTGATCACTCTCCTCTCAAAGAAATAGACTCTGATACTAACACAGATGAGGTTGAACTCCCAATGTGAGCAAAGCCCAGGTAGCACCATGATTTCAGTCTCTGACCCTGAGCAAAGAATGATGCCTGCCCTGCCCTCAGACTACAGAAACCAGGAGCCAATGAGCCAGTACTGTGTGAAGCTGCTAACTGGCCCATTTGTTCCACTGGTAGGAAATTTAATGCAGCAGGTGCTGGACGTCTGTTCCTGAACTCTGTCAATCCACGCAGTGCTGCTCTGAGCATCCTCCCACATCAACTTGTGCATATGCAACATAAATTTTTATCTAGGAATAGGGTGGCTAGGTCTCAGAATAAAATGTCTCTTCAACTCTGGTAGATGCTGAATGACTTGAGCTCCAAAGTGGACACAGTGGTTAATCTGTCAGGAGTGAGTGAGCAAATTCACAGCTTCACAACCCACAGCACAAGACTTGTCCAGAACGAGTCACATCTGCTGATGCTCCATCTTACTATGAACACTCAGATCTTCATTTGTCTTTCTTCAGTCTGCTGCAGCATTAATATTGCTCTGTCCATGCTGCAGTGACAGTGATGCACATGGCCTGTCCTTGTCCAGTGATGTACACAGCATGTCCTTATCCAGTATGTACACAGCCTGTCCTTGTCCAGTGATCTGCACAGCCTGTCTTTGTTCAGTGATGTACACAGCCTGTCCTTGTCCAGTGATGCACACAGCCTGTCCTTGTCCAGTGATGCACACAGCCTGTCCTTGTTCAGTGATGCACACAGCCTGTCTTTGTCCAGTGATGTACACAGTCTGTCCTTGTTCAGTGAGGCACACAGCCTGTCCTTGTCCAGTGATGTACACAGCCTGTCCTTGTCCAGTGATGTACACAGCCTGTCCTTGTCCAGTGATGCACACAGCCTTCCTTGTCCAGTGATGTACACAGCCTGTCCTTGTCCAGTGATGCACACAGCCTGTCCTTGTTCAGTGATGTACACAGCCTGTCCTTGTCCAGTGATGCACACAGCCTGTCCTTGTCCAGTGATGTACACAGCCTGTCCTTGTTCAGTGATGCACACAGCCTGTCCTTGTCCAGTGATGCACACAGCCTGTCCTTGTCCAGTGTTGTACCCATCCTGTCCTTGTTCAGTGATGCACACAGCCTGTCCTTGTCCAGTGATGTACACAGCCTGTCCTTGTCCA
>CAJQZJ010032066.1:8335647-8346243 GCA_907164525.1 Lophiomys imhausi | reverse complement strand
AGCCTGTCCTTGTCCAGTGATGCACACAGCCTGTCCTTGTCCAGTGAAGCACACAGCCTGTCCTTGTCCAGTGATGTACACAGTCTGTCCTTGTTCAGTGAGGCACACAGCCTGTCCTTGTCCAGTGATGTACACAGTCTGTCCTTGTTCAGTGAGGCACACAGCCTGTCCTTATCTAGTGATGTACACAGCCTGTCCTTGTCCAGTGATGTACACGCCCTTTCTTTGTCCAGTGAGGCATACAGGCTGCCCTGTCCTCGTCTTTCCCGTTGAGTTCTTTGCCCAGTCAGTCTACACCCAAAGAACAACCATATAGCTCTACTCAGGTATTCAGTTAAGGTCTGTGGTTTATTCCTTGTGGCAGACATAACATTCAAAGCAAATGTCTACAGACATCATGAATTCTCTGGGGGAGGTAACTCAGCCAGCACTTATAAGTTTTGGGTCTCTGGACTTTCCATTATTTTCTTAGGATTGTAACTAAGCTTTTAAACAAAGATTTGTCACATCCTATCTAAAATTTGATCTTAATATTGTTTAATTTTTGCTTTAGTAATTTAATACATGTATACAATATACTGAGATCATGTCCACACATCTGCATTTCTCCCATTCCACTCCTTCTGTCTCCCTCTCATTTCCTCTTCTTGGGGGAAGGGTGGAGGTAGTAACCACTGAATCCTGGGATTTTTTTTAACCTCCTTTGTTCTACTCATAATCAGAACCAAAGGTTCACTAATAAATTTTAGAGGGGAAAAGAGAAATTCCATTAATTACTTTTCTGAAAGAAAGATGGATTCTTATGGGTACAGCTTGATTGTCTCCATGCTTGGGTTCACATTTCTTCATTATTGTCTACTTTTTGAGCTTCAGAGCCTCATGTCTCCATTCTCTAGGTTCTAAATCACTAAAAGCCTTTTTTCCCCATAAGATGTTTTACACAATCATTAAATAATGATGCCAATAATCAATCATGTGTCTGTTATCTTTCATAATTTTATTATTATCCTTTAAATAATAAAGGTGAGAATGGAGACATGGACACATTGATTGGCTCCTCCTGTTTAGCATAATCAGGGCTTTAAGGAAGGATCAGAATAGCGTATCCCTTAGTAGGAAGTGACTAGACTAAAAGGTGCAATATCTTACGGATACATATACTCATTTATAAATAACATTGAGGATGTCCTGGTGGGTATTTGAAAATTCTAGGACTCTATTACTTGTGTGACTGCTGTGCCTCCAAATATAATCTTATCTTAATAGTAAAAAGAGATTCCTTCCAAGAAAAGCAGCTCTGCAAAGCTTCAAGGGCAAATAACATTTCCGTTGGTGATTTGTGAAGATTTGGGGTAGGCCTGAAATAGATCTGGATAGGGACATTTCACAGAACAATAATCTGATGAATAAATCAGAGACATGGAACTTGAAGGCATGGCGGGCTACCTGAGAAGGCTTGAGTGACTGTCTGGAACCAGGCTGCCAAGGGTCTGGGAAGTGTTGGGGAAGCAGGGAGCTTCCCAGACATACACTAAAGATTTTCACTCTACATTGATTATTTCCTTCCCAGAAAAAAAAAAAAAAAACAGCAGAACTGTTTTGAAGAAGATCACACTTAGGTAATATTATTTCTCAGGGGTGTGATTTCATTATGTAAAATTCATTTTTATTGACCAAAGACAAGTTTATGACCAGTTGAGGAATCACAGGAATCTTTGGAGGCAATTTTTTTTTATTCTTTCTGTGAGCCCAGCCCATAAAGTGAGTCCCATCTGAAGCTCCAGACCATATTGTTACTCATGCCTGGTCGTGACTCTACATCAGAAAGTAGCAATTTGATTGAAATTTGAAGCAATGAAATGATATACCTAATGCAACTGTCACTCCTGCCCCCACAAAAATCCTTTAAAAATAATTTTATGTCCTTCCCAAAATGACTTTAGACATTTTTGTTGGTGCTGTTTGTCTCATGATGGATTTATTTTTGCGATGATTCATCACTAACTGAACAGTGATAAAATAGTATCCTGAGAATACTCTTATCAAAGGCTTTAATGCTTCCTGAATCACATGGAGTGACCATCCCTGCCTGTCGCATTTTGTCACTGATGGTCAGTTGGGTGACCATTGTGGGAATTATTACTTCCCCTGATAATGCATTCGTGCTCACACCCTAATATTTTGCCTTCACTTTAGTTTGGTAAATTTTATTTGCTGTTGTTTACTACCACATTACAATCACATTAGTTGGTAATAGTCTTCTTATTCAACAAACCTTAAAAGCAAATATGAGCGTTGGTATTACTAATGTCTTACTGATTTCCAATGACTTCTTGAAGCATATTTTCCAGGATAGAAAGTGAAGTCTGTTATTAAATATATTGTTGATTCTTGCATACAGAAAAATACAACCTATATTTGTGCTCTTTTCTGTCTTTTATGTTTGTCTGTGGTAACTCATAAGATAAAACAAGGTGATAATACATGATTGAGAAGGATATATATATATATACATATATAACTATCTATCTATTATCTATAATCTATCATTTATTATCTATCATCTATATATCTATCTACTTATCTATCATCATTATCTATCTATCATCTTGGGATAAGAGGGTGAGAATAACAACAAACTGGTTAGCACTGTGTCTCCACATAGTAGCTGTTAGTATCACTCGTAAACAACATGGAGAGCATCTCTAGCCCCACATACTACACATACTATATCCTAACAATAGTCCTATGACCTAGCACATAAAGGTCCCTCTGTAAATGAGGCTGAATAATGGCTACTCAGCTTTCTGTTGTATACAAAGTTTAAAATTTTAAGGTAGTACCCAATTACAATTTAAAATATTCATCTTAATCAGTCCCTTTCAAGTTTCTTAAAAAATACAGAGATAGATAGATAGATAGATAGATAGATAGATAGATGATAGGTGATAGATAACTAGATAGATGATAGATTAGGTAGATTAGATAATAATAATAATGATGATGATGATGATGATGATGATGATGATGATGATGATAGATGTGGTAGAAGTTTATTAAAACCAAGTGTGAGAATGTTTTTGTTTAGTGTCAAGTGTGAGGCTGCTTAAGACACGGGTATAAAGTATTAACAGTCTAGTGAGCTAGCAGGGGCGTGGCTTAACCAGCTGAGCAAGTTTAACTCTGAGGACTTGGGAGAGAGGAATAAAAAGTCAGAGCTCCAAGGAGAAGGGGATTCTACAAAGAAGAGAAAAAAAGGAGCTCTACAAAGAAATAGGAGAAGGGGGCTCTACAAATGAGGGAAAAAGTCAAGGCCCCAGAGGAGAAGGGGGCTACAAAGGGAAAAGAGAGAAGGAGTTCCACAAAGAAGTAAAAGAGAATGGCTTTACAAAGAAGTAAGAGAAAAGAGGCTCTACAGAGAAGAGGAAGGGCTAAAAGGTAGGAAGAGGTTGCTGTTCTCCTGGCTGCTGGTGCTCCCCGACTCTGCTGCTTGTTCTTTCTGCTGCTGTCTCCTGGTTTGCTGGTTTGCTGGACTTCTAATGAGACTGGTATTACCCCAAAGAATCCAATGACCCTGATCAGAAGGAAGTAGCTCAAAGAGACCTACATCCCTTCTCCCTCTAACCTTCTTTCTCTTCCACCTAGGGTTGGGGGGTTGAAGGGAATGAAGGGTGGAAGGGAGGTAGAGGTATTAAGCACAATGAATTAAGTATAGTAAAATAAATTAAGGTGTATGATTAATATAATAAAAATCCACTTGCTACAATAGATACAAAGATGATAGATAGATGAGTGATAGATGATAGATATATGGTAGATAGAAGATAGATAATAGATAAATGATAGATAAGTATCAGAAAAATAAGACCATTTACTGAATCACTGCCAGAATATAAAATAATATATCATTAACATTTTCACATATATATTATTATTGGTTGCCAAATATGTATGGGCTGGACATTGGGAATGTATATTATAACTTATAATTTTTATAATTGTTGCCTAATTGCTCTTATTGTTTTGTATTGTATTTATTGTTATAAGAAAAAAATAAAAGAAAACAGAGTAAGTGACATGAATTGAGTATATACAATATGGGAAAAAAACATTTATGGATACAAAGCAGAGATTTGAGTCAACAGGAACTCTCTTCAGTTATGGTCCAGCAAGATTCCATAGTTTGGTCACTCAAATCGACTGCAAAATAAAGTACTATTGTGGACCTGCCTTAGATGTAAAAAAAAAAAATAATAATAACAAACAAAAACCAATTTCACAGGTAGATCCAAACCGAGGACCTTTTAATGACAGATATATAACTACATCAATTCCCTCTCATGCACCTCTTGTCAAAACCATAATGAGTGAAAATGCTAAGATACCTGCACCGTGAAGATGGATGTCTCTATAGCTTCTGTCGCTATAATAATAAAACCCCAATTTCCAAGAAACACGGTGGGATAAGTTACATGTTTATGTCTCTGTATAGCTGAATATCCCTGCCGTTGACAATAATGTGTGTGCACACGCGCGTGAGCGGGAGGAGATCCCTAGGGAAATGGAAGCTTACAGATTGTGTCCCATATTCTCATTTAATACACTATAAAGGAAGAGAAAAAACAGCATAGTAGTGGCTTAGACACAAAAAGAATGTGGCCAGTTCAGACTCAGGTCTGTGGTGTGACTGCTGGGGTTTTTGCACAGCAAGATTCTCTTATTAAAAAAAAAAAAAAAAAAAAAAAAAAAGAGGGTCAGTAAGAGACATCGCGCAGAGAGATTATTACAAGTTAGGAGCTTGAGGAGGTGACTCGGTGAGTAGGAGCTCTTGCTGCACAAACATGAAGACACAGCACTTACTAAATGCTGAGCGGAGCCATACGCACCTGTGACAGAGACAAGGAAACCAGCTGAAGCCTTCTGGCCACCGGCCTGGCTAAAAAGCAGCCAACTCCAGGTTCAATGAGAGGTCTTGCCTCAAGGGAACAAGGCAAGAGAATAGTGCACTAGGACACCCAATGTCCTCCTCTGGTTTCTGAACACAACACAGGGGCCTGCCATTTACATATATAGGAATAACGAGAGAGGGGGCGGGGTGCAGTTGCCCCATTCCAGCTATGCACATGCCTGAGGCAGAAGGCTCTCAAGTTAAAAATGTGCCTGGGCTACAGAGTACAGAATGAGTTCACGGACAGCCTCAGCATCTTAGTGAGACCCTGTCTGAAAGAAAAAAATAAAAAGAGAGCTGGAATGCTACTCAGTAGGGCAGTGTTTGCCTAGTATGTGCCAGGCCCTAGGTTCAATCCCCAGAGCTCAAAAATGATAGAAGGTGTCACAAGAATGGTTGAAAGACAAGTTAGAGTAGTTATTATTAAATATCCTATGTTGAAGCTGCAAGAGCCCCTCATGCTGCCCAGAATATCTTCCTAATAAATTGGAACAAATATATTTAGAATAGGCAAATACAGAGATGAAAAATTATAGCATTTAATTTTGGATGGCCAAGGGCTGTCTAGGTCTAAAGCAATATAAGTTTGGAGAAAAGAATAAATTTGAATTTAAATTTCATTAACTTAATTAAATTAAATAAATTTGAATTTCCAAATAACCATCATGAATCTTTTTCCTAAAAAGAAAAATAAAAAGAAAGAAACTATGATAATAGGCTTTAATTTACTACCTGTCCCAGTAAGAAAATGCCAAGGGGAGAAGAAGATATGTCTGTTATTTTGGGGTTTTGTGACTACTGATCACTCAGTGATCACACAGCTACTGGGAGACTGCAGACCCTGGTGTCATGCCTGTGTGTGTCTTCTCCGGGGTCATCACTCATTAAACATCAGAACACAGACAACGCGTCCTTAGCACTTGATGTAGTAATTAGCAAACTAGCCACATAAGGTGACTGTGCTCAAACTGCGTTACATTCAGACAAGAAAACATCACAATGGAACCCGATCATATACAATCATGCTAATAAAATAAGAAGATAGCTAGAAATATATACAGAGGTTGATCCTCAGAAGCTACAGTTTTGGCTAGATCAAGAAAGCAGTGTAATAAATAAAACGTTTATCTCTCAAGCATGATAACCTGAATTCAGTTCCCCAGAAACCACATAAAAGCCAGACAAGGTGATGTGTATCAATAATCCCAGCACTGATGAACCCCAGACAGGGTCATGTTGGGCAGCCAGTCTAGCTAATCACTGAGATTGAGGGACAGTAAGAGACCCTGTCTCAAAAGATAACATGACAAGCAATGAAGGAACTACACTTAACATAAGCTGCTGGCCCCCACATGCATGTACATACATGTACACATTCACTCTGGTGTAATCATGTACATCCATGCACACACACACATGCAAACACAGTCATGAGCTCATCACACACATGAACACATACATATACAAATGCTCTTTCTTATATTGTCAACCACTTTAAAATGTTGAAGAAAATCTCGATCTCCATCTATAGGGAAATATTTAAATTTTAGAACAGTGGCTTTATAGCTATCTACAGTACATCTTTAAAGAATAATTGGGGTAAATTATTAAGTGGTGTAATGTAGTAAGAACTTTGTAATTTTGACTTCTATGGTTTCATTTTAATCCCAGGAGGAAGGATAACAGGCTGCTTGGTGACAGGTGACTGTGATTTGCCTCGTGCTCTAGCTGGGCGTGGTTTTAGCAGCTGCAGAGAGTTTCTGCAATTGTGTGACATTTGGAATTCTGGGAACTCTTCAGGAGATACATAAATGCTAGGTCCCAGGAGGCAGCACTGTTGTTGGTGGCTGGTTGGTGGTTAGATGCTGTTGGTTGCTGTTTGTCAAGTAGTTGTGTGCA
Organism: Lophiomys imhausi; assembly: GCA_907164525.1. Classification (NCBI taxonomy): domain Eukaryota; kingdom Metazoa; phylum Chordata; class Mammalia; order Rodentia; family Muridae; genus Lophiomys; species Lophiomys imhausi. The sequence continues at coordinate 8,339,396 of CAJQZJ010032066.1, read as the reverse complement.
AAGAAATGAGAAGAAGAAGTTAGATATCCTAAAGGAGAAGATCAAACTTGCCCCAACGAACTTGATGCCCCAATCAGCTGGAAGGAGTCTGACAGTAACTCCCTGCACCCCTTTCTTCCCCCTCTATTGTTTTTTTCTCTCCTCACTAGTGTTAGGGGATTAAAAGGGTGGAAAAGAGAAAAAGGAACCCACAAAGTAGGAAATGCTGGCTACAATATAAATTTTGTTGACAAAGTACTAACCTAGAAAGCTTAAGACTACATTTCTAGCTAATGTTTTTCATTCAAGTACAAACATGTGCCTATGTGAACATAGACTATTTAAATTCTTTAAAAAGTGAAAGATTTATTGCCTGAACTATGAGTAACTTAGGCCCTTTTGGGTTGCCATATTTTCTTCAATGAATGCTACTTACAAGTCTAACACTGTAGCTCAGTGATTGGTTAGACTGACTGGCCAGCAAGGCCCTGTATGAGTCCTCAGAGTTAGAAGAGATTGGTATGTAAACAAACGTATCTAAAACTTTACAGTTACTTATCACTAGGAAAAACATAATTGCAAACAAAATGAAGAGGTAAATATTTTTTGTTTGTTTGGTTTGGTTTTTCGAGACAGGGTTTCTCTGTGTATATCCAGATGTCCTGGACTCACTTTGTAGACCAGGCTGGCCTTGAACTCACAGATATCTGCCTGGCTCTGCCTCCCAAGTGAAGAGGTAAATTTTAAAGAGAAGGATGCATAAATACATACAGAAATGTGCTCTTTGTAATACATATATATATATATATTCTAGATTTTTACTTATAAAATCAAGTTGATCAAAAACAAATCACTTCAGTTAAATATTAAATTTAAACAAATATCAGTTTTTTAAATATTATATATGCAAAAATAAAAACAATGTTTTTATTTTTGAAGTTTATATGTCTAATGCAAAAGGCTAGACAATAGGGGCTTTTCTATAAGTTTCTTTGTAAACATAGCAAAAACAAATAGGAAATCATTGTTTTTCATCTGATCAAAGAACATACAAGCAGTGCAGGAGTGATGACTTCATCAAACCTCATATGCAATATTTTCCAAAATTAATCACACTCTTGCTGGACAGGGAGAGTGTGAATGGATCACAGAGCAGTGTCTGTCCATATTGACAGAACTAATGCAGACAGGGAAACCCCAGCTCTAAGATACTTTAATGTGTAGACATGTTAGCACTCCCCTGACCAAAAGTGCTTTCTGTTTGAGGCTAAATAGAAACAAACTTTTATTCCTGACCATGTAAAAGAACACAATAAAATTTCCAATGGAGTCACTGTGTTTCTCACTCAAGAAGCCTTCGTATAAAATTCTCGGTTTGTTTAACGATAAAACACAGGCCTGTGTCTCAAATGTACTGTGTGTTGCTCAGTTCAGCTTCATCAGATCATCTGTAATCTCACAGCCCATATTTGCCAATGAAATGCATCACTTACATTATGAAAATTTAATATGACTGACATTAGCAAAATTACTAATTAAGAGATAGAGCATAAATACTCCAAGAATCTTGACAGTCTGTTCCATGAAGAAAATTAATTCAGAACTTTCCTATTTGCATAAATCTCCAGGTCTCGTTTCCACAGCTGTTTGTTCTGTCAGCTAGATGGCTGCATTTCAAAATGATTTTAACATAATCGGTGGGAAGTACACCTCTCAACTAAAAATACCATGCTCTAACAGAAAGATTGCTAGGGGAAAAAAATAGGATTTCATTCATTTCATCTTCATATTGTTCCTTCAAGTGAGCCTCTCTAATGCAGGGAGTTTATCGTTTAAGTTTCAAATTAATAAAGTATTTTTATTGAAATGTCTTGCAATTTTGGTTACTATAAAAATGAGGAAGTTATGTCTTTTATGAGAAAACCAATTAATAAGTCAACAAATAAAAATACTGAAAATAGCTACATATCATTAATTAGTGGAGGCATAAGGAACTACACATATATGCTCTGTGCTGTGCTAGACAAAGGGGATTTTTTTCTTAAATATTTAGGGGCTGGCACTGTGCTCGATGGGTAAAAGTACTTCCTGCCTGTCTGACAATTAAGTCAGATTCCTGGGTCCCACTAAGTAGAAGAAGAGAACTGATTCTTGCAGTCCACAAGTTCGTAAGTTGTCCTACACACACACACACACACACACACACACACACACACACACACAGACACACACACACACAGACACACACACACACAGAGACACACACACACAGACACACACACACCACACACACACAGACACACTCACACACTCACTCACACACACACACAGACACACACACACACACTCACACACACACACACAGACACACACACACACTCACTCACACACACACACAGACACACACACACTCACACACACACACAGACACACACAGACACACACACACACACACACATACACACACACTCACACACACACACACACTCACACACACACACAGACACACACACACACAGACACACACACACACAGACACACACACACTCACATACACACACACACACTCACACACACACACACACTCACACACACACACACACTTTTCTGAATGTTTAAGTATTGCTTAGAATAGGAATGATTATTATGCATTTCCATAGCATAAATGATGGAAAGAGATCAGCAATTTTAGATCTTAAAATGTCTAAGAGGGCTACAGAAACAAAATGCACAGTGGTGCCGTTCTCCACCTGTGAGGCCGCCCTCATCGCTGGAGCCTCGGTGCTTCATGTCTCTCAGCAGCAGGGCAGCCACACCTACAGACACTTCTTACAGAGTAATTGCAAAGGTTCTTTTAATGATGGACAGTTGCTGTTCTGCAGTTGCAGAGCCCCCAAGGATGCTATTCCTGGATCAGGGTCTCTGTTCATGCATACCATTTACTCTTTGCTGATAAAGAAATCCTGGAAAATCATACAAACCCACGACCTTGTATATAATGTCATGTAAAGTCACCCTATGCAAGGCCAAGAACAGAGTTCAGTAGCTACACCTACATGTGTTTTCATAGCTGGAAAATAAATGTAATCTGTTTATTATTTATTTTGGAAATGAGCTGACCTTCCCCCCCTCCACTCTTGAAATTACATTTAAGTGTAGACTCTACTTGAAGCAATCTGCCGCTGGGGGAAGCCTAACATTCTGGTGTATGTTTTGCTTCTAATTATGTTTAAGGTCATTTTGACATTTGGGGGCAATTACATGGGTCTAGGTTAAAACCCTTCCTCAGTCATCTATACTCTGACCAATGAGGAATTCTCCCCCTGTTCTGCCCTTTTTTCACTTAAATGGAGGCCTTGGCACCCAGCATATGTGAGGACTTATAAACACAAAGTGAATAGTGTGGGTTCATGTGGGGGGAAATGCAAGTCCTTCTTGCCAACATTAAAGGAAGTAACAGAATTAATTGAAACCACCTGCCTCAACTTTATTTGCCAAAAAGGTAGGGATAAAATAACAGTAATTGTTTTCAGAAGATGTCAATATTTAAATATTTCACTTCTCTCCATATAAATAGTAATCAATTTTAACAAATCCCTAATTGCCAAAGATTTTGTGCACAAAGAAACCAACACATGGCCCCGTGTCAGTCTTTGCAAGAGGGTTACTCATCGCAAACCCTCCGACAGGACAACACGATCCAGATCACCCTCCGACAGGACAACAACACGATCCAGATCACAATCCTTGCAAACCCTCCGACAGGACGA
>CAJQZJ010032066.1:8323194-8335637 GCA_907164525.1 Lophiomys imhausi | reverse complement strand
CGCAAACCCTCCGACAGGACGACAACACGATCCAGATCACAATCCTTCTGCCTCAAAACTCATCTCAGTAAGAACAGAACCCAGAGTGAGGCACCTGCTTTTGTGGGGTGTTTGCTTTCTGTCTGTCTTCCAACCTTACATTTACATTATTTATTCAATCAAATCCTCAGAGAAGCCAACTACACCAAGAGACAGTTTGCAGAGTCTGTTATCCCTGAAACAATCTCTGCAAACTTTCTCTGTAATTTTTGTAGGTAAGATCCAGTCCAAAAAAAAAAAATAGACTGTAATATGTATTGTACAAAATGAAGTTTTCTAAATGAATGCTACTGTCAACTGAATAAGTCGCAAAATGGTAGACACTTGTAGTTAACTTAGATGAAATAAAATATGCATAATGTTTTACATATAAAATATAAATGCCATACATAATGTCAAGTTTTCAAAACCATGCATCTAGAAGTAGAATTTCTTCAAAACTATAGCTTATCATAGATCATGTTTGAGCTTTATAAATGTGTAATCAAATTTTATAAACATAAAAAATTTAAATCATAACAATATGTTTTGTTATGTTATTTAAGACAATCCAAAAGACATTTTATCCCTGGGTAGGAATATCCTTGGAAGAGACTTCCAAGTTAATATATAAAACATCATCCAGATTGTCCTGTAATGTTCATAAAATATTCATATATACTTTCTTTTTCTTCTCAAAGTAATTATCACAGAGTGACAATATGATTGCGTACTTGGTGAAGCTTGCCTCCAGGTGCTGAGAGCTTTACCTGAACACACAAGCCCATGGGCAATTAATTCTCCTCCACTGCTCATAAATGCCAGAGCCAACCATAGCTTCAGCCTTTTAGCTCTGCAGGCCCAGAGCATCGGGTTTCCCCTCTCAGCCTACCCTGTGTTTTGACTGCAGTCCTTCCTCTGTTTCCTCTTGGAAGGACATCTTTTGAGAGTCCGGCTGTGAAGAGCCTGTTTCCCTGGGTGTGACTTAGCCCACTGTTCCCTGGGTGTTGAAGGACAGCAAGGTGGGGCTAGACTCACATCACAGCCAACATTTTTTTTCTGAGAGCTTAAGGGGAAAAGAAAAACAAGAGAGATGGACTTTGGAGTAAAAGAGCACAATTAAACAGATTATGTAGTTCCACCTGAACCAGAGGAGGGATTTGAAATAAAGAAGTTAAGTCAAGAACTTAATATTTCTGTTTAATTCAGATTTCAAATCCATAGTATTTATGAACATATATGTACAAGTAAGTTCAGCCAGTAAGAGACTGCTCTCTCAGCTTTTATTTGCTGTGAGATTTTAAATATATTAAACACCATTTTAATGAGTTTTTTTTAACCTCTTTCAGTCCTTTGGGTTTTTTTTTTCACTTCTGATTTTACCAAGTAACATAATTTTTAGAAAATTAATCACAACATTAGATAAGTCCAGCTTTTCTATATGGTAATGTCATTTCAAATTTTCTTATCCACATAAGAATATTTATATATCCACATAAATTGTTCAGTTTTTGGATAATCAAGTAAGTTTGAAAGAAAAGGTCATGAATAACAAAATAACCAGATGTTAGCAAAATATTAAAGGTTCATGAGCTCTTTGGGTTTCTCAGAAGAGAAACTCTTCTGTAAATTACCACTATTTGGGAAGAAAGAAAGAAGCAAGGAAATTGAGTAGGTGAATAATTAAGGCAATTATACCCAAAGGAGATGTCACTTGGGCACTCAAGGAATCCCGTCAAAGCAAGTCTATTTTAGGACTTGTCTTGGGAGTAAGACGCAGCAGGGATGCTCTCAGTAAATGGTTGCCCTACTGTAGAAGTTGTCAAGTAGATTTCATTTTGAAAGCAAATCTTTCAGAGAGAGAGAGTTCTTCGAACTGGCTAAGGATAAAGAAAATCACTTCAAGATCTATTGTAAATTGTAAGCTGCACAAGGATAATATGGGTTATATTACTTTCCACATTTTAAAATCTTTAATGTCCATATTTTAAGAGAAAAAAACATATATATGTATCATACATGTACTTCAACATAAGCAATGAACAATTCAGCAAAAGGTAATATATAAAAATACATGCCCACGTAAATGTTCATAGTAGCATCATTATACATAATAGCTTCCAAGAGTGGAAGCACCCTAAATATTCAAAATTGATAAATAGATAAAATGTGATATCTATTTGAGAGTTTATTGGCAATAAAAGAAAATGAGATGCTAATGTGTGCCACTGTGGATGAACTCCACATTTGTGGAATGTTATTATATTTATAGACAATGTCCAGAATAAACAAATCCTCAGAAATAGGAAGCAAACTGATGGCTGATGAATGGTGGAGTCAGGAGGGATAGGAAGTAAATATTTATTTTCCTTTTATTTCAATAACAATGTTCTTAGGTAATAAGATGATAATGATTGTGTAATGTAAATATATTTGTAAAATAAAGAAGTACCTAATTATACACTTTACAACATGGGTATACAACCTCATACAAATTACTCACAATCTAAGGTGTTTGCCCACACTACTTTTTAAAAAATATTTGCCTATATTTAACTCAAGTTGATACCCACCTACACTAAGTTAACGAAATGCATCAGGTCATCAAAGTCCAGCCTGTGGAAAGCTGCAGGTCACCAAGCAATAAGACTGCTACTCCAAAGCGCCCCTTGGCACCACGCCCAGAAGGCACCAGGAACAAACAGCTAAGAACAACCAAATGGCTAAAGATCAGAGAAAAAACAGAAACAACAGAAGTCAGGGAGATATGACTCCAACAAAACACAACTATGCTAGTACATCAAGCTCTGAACACCTCACCACAGCTGAAACACATGAAAACGATGACAATTCTACATTATGGAAAGTGATAGAGTCCTTTCAAGAAGAATTTAAATCTATGATGAAGGAATTCAAAGAGTCCACAATTTTATAAGCAAAAGCAATGAAGAATACCTTTAGAGAGCTCCAAGCCAAAGTGGCTCAACTTGAACAGGAAAGAGACAAGGCAATGAAGGCTTTAAAAGATATGAAAGATTTCCAGACAAAGACAAGCAAATTGGAGCAGGAAATGAATAAAACCATTCAAGACATGAAAATGGAAATGGAAACAATAAAGAAAACACAGTCAGAATTAAAAGTGGAAATGGAGAATCAAGGGAAGAGAACAGAACTATGGATATGAATATCAAAAATAGGATACAAGAGATGGAAGACAGGATCTCAGGCATGGAAGATTCGATGGAAGAAATCAGTACAACAACCAAAGAAAATAAGAAAGCTAAAAAAGTTCTCACCCATAACATCAAAGTTCAAATACTATCCATTGTATCTTTTAAGCAGGTTAATAACTGCTTTGCCAGATCGAAGTAGATGTTTTAGGCTACTTTTTTCACCAGTAGATACGGCACATACTTTGGCACTAAGAATGCAAAAATACTTTGGGTTAGAAGTTGATCGTTGGAGCTTGATATAGAAAATGATGCTAGAGCACCATTTATCACAAATGTACACACACACATCACCATTTCAATATTCAAGTGTTGTTAGGAACAAGAAATCAAAATCCCTCTTTACTTGTCTTTCATCCCTCTTTGGGGTCTTATTTTTCTCTAAGCCTTCTAGTCTCTGTTAACAAATAGAAAATTTAGCAATAAAATGTAAGATCCTTTGGGGAAACAAAAAAAATGCTGTAATATAAATGTCAAAGAATGCAGGGGATAAGTGCATGCTGAGACCAAAACCAAAGGCATATTTTGGAGATTAGCCAGTTAAATTAGATTTGAAATATGAGCCAATTAAAAAGAAGAAACCTCTCCTAAATGCCAATGGCCTGAATGATCTAAAGAAAGGATGCTGTTTTCTGAGACAGAATGGGATGTAGGAAGGGCAGACTTAAACAGAATTTGAGATATCAAAGGTTTGAGATTCCTGCCAGGCATCCAAGTAGAGCTACAGAGCTGACTGCGAATGTCAGTGTTGGAGGGGTCCATTACAGATGGTCTTTGAGGACATTAGAATGGAGACAGTGGGCAAGGAAATGAGTAGTAATAAGGAAAACACAGAGCTGGTGTTCACATGGGATGTCTCTTGCATTACAGCCGAGAGAACAGAGAACCAGCAAAGAGCCAGCGAGGGGCTGGCATGGACTCTGCCTATACAGTGGAGCTTCAGCTTGTCAGTGGCTCCTGGACCTCATTCTTTGCTTTTGTATGTGTTTTCTCCACTCCTTCTGCAATCCACCCCTTATCTGTTTTCTTCTCTTTTGGGGCTTACCCTCAGCTCTCTGGTTCTTGCCCTTGGTTTACTCCCATATACCCAAAGAATAAAAGGTCTGATGAAAATCACAAAGCTAATATCTTCAAAATACTCATTTCTGATGGGATGAGATCCAGTTAAGAGCTCTCTCTTTATTCAGTACGTTTTCCTGACCTGCCTCTGCTTACTCAGACATATTGCTTCCTTGGGACATTGTCACATGTCTGAGTGACTGAGTAATTTCCCTCCATTTTACCTCCATACCTGCATGGAAAATATCTTTTGTTTTTCACTCGTCTCCACATTCTGATGACAATGTGATTTTTTTTCTCTGTAATTTCCATTTTTAAATTCATTTAAGACCGTTTTTGGTTGATTCAGTTTCTCCAGGAAGTGGAGCTGCTGTCTCTACTTCACATTCAGATTTGACAAGTCTCCGGTGAACTGCTCATTCTTGGTTCACTTAGCAGCGTGTGGGCACCTGAAGTTTACAATGACCGGCCTGTGTAGTTTTGTTTAATTTGAGATTTTGATTATGTGTACAGAATGAAGAGGCAAAACAACAGGAGATACTATCTGCCTAACACCAGAAATTTAGCGAACCAATTAATAATGGACTTTAAAAGTAGCACCAGAAGGTCTACAAGGTCTTATTCCATTTTATTTGAGTAACGATCAATATGGAGAAAGGATAGCAGTTAAGATACTAAGAGAGAATAGGAAACATGTCTAGGCTCTTCTCATCACCTAGGCTTAGTCTTTTGCCAAAGGTTAAGAAAAAAAAAAAGGGGGCTGGAAAAGAAGATCCTAAAATATATACTGATCTCAAATCCCTCAATCTGAGGAGACTCCAAATCGGGGTTATGTAGTTCCCTGGAAAAGACAAGAACCCCTGAATTATTTAGAGTAGGAAAACATATATATATATATATATTTTTTTTAAACAATAAAGATAAAAATTTACAACTCTCAAAAATGAATACTTTCTCATAATAAGATAATTTTCTATCATAATCAAAAATATCACATCATGAAAGTATAAAAAAATAAAAATGCTATAAGGAAATAGGAAGCTTAGGACAGAGGATTTGGGAAACTTAAGAGGTGATCTTTTCCCTGAATACAGAGAACCAAAGCCAGGAGAAGTCCATTACCTGAGTCCTCATCTAGACTCATAGACCAAGAATGAAGACTGAAGAATAGGTCAGATAAGTTGAAGAAGGGACAATCTGGGACTGATTGGCTACAGTGAAGATTTCCTAGATGCACCTGGATTGAAGAAGTTCCTACAGACTAATGTTCCTAGCATTATTACCCACAGCTTTAGACAATATTATTTATCCTCCAAGCCTTTTGCTGTACTGGGAGAGCAAAGCAGAGAGAAGAAATCCAAGTGAACCACAGAAACAGGGCCTTAAATTCATGGGTGGAATTTTGGCAGCATTTTCAGTGTTACATTGGAGAGAATAAGAGACCCAAATAAAGAACTTGAAATGCAAATCATACCAACTATGGAACAGGTCTCAAAAGCAATTAGCCCAAATTAGAACAGGCGGTGAGACAACTCGGGGAAACAAATCAATAAGAATAGGATTCAGATGGCTTCCAGGTAATTGGAGGTTCTAAAAAGAACACCTATAGCATCGTAGAAATAGGATCTATTCCAGGTAGTGGATAAATTGTGTGAGAGAGAGTATGGCAGTCATCTTAGGTATTAGAATGTATTTCTTTTCCCAAGGAAGCATATGAATAATCTCAACATAAACAGAACCAAAAAATGACAGTTAAGTGATGTGAATAAAATGGACCAGATTCTGACTAGTCAATGTAAAGTAAGAAAGAAGTTCACCTTAACTCTGAACATTGATCTTTTGTTACAGAACTGCTGTGATATCTGAGGTCTGAAGGGAGAAAGGAATCTTAACATATCACCTGGCCCGATAGTGAGTGCATTCAGAGCATCTTTCTAGTCAACATATTAAATAATGATCTATTGCTTATCAAAACTCAAAGACAAAAGACAAAACATAAATATTATCAAACTCACGAGTGTGAGTGTGTGAGTGAAAAAGAAAGAGCGGAGAAGTAAAGGCAGTAAAGAGGCAAGTGTCTGCCTTGCATGGAGAGGTTGGGCTCTTCTTGTTTGACAGAGCAAAGAGAAGTTTCAGTACAAACTTGTGGAACGGTCAAGGGAAATGGGGAATTGTCTTGTGTGAACTAAATGTTCCTATTTCATAATAGATCTCTGTGTGGAGTGAGTCAAGAAATACTGAATAGGGACCTAAGTGAGATCAAGAGAAGTGTGAACTTGATTTAAGAATGATGACTTGTGGGAAAAACAGGGGAATCATGATATTCACACATGAGATTGTCACTTGGTTCCTGTTAAGAAACCCATCACAATGTTTCTTTGTTACTTACAGTTTAAATCCTATGCTATCATTTTGGTTATATTTTTGAAAAAAAAAACATTAAACCCAAACTCACTAGAAATGAGCAGGAATTACACAAGACGAGATTTTTTTTTCAGAATCATATGTGGTAGATTAATAGCTAGAAATAAATACCTTTTTCTACACTGAAAATAATTTGAGAACATTTTCAATTTTTTAATTAAATAATCTAATGTGACCACAGTGAATAAATATCAGGATAATTTAAGGAAAAAAACACATAAATGAATTTTTTATAATAAAGAGTTTTAAAGGGCTAATAACCCTACCAGTTATCAAAATATACAATTACTAATCAATTTAGAAGTGAAATAGAATGATGGAAAACAATAGAAAAGTAGAGCCATGACTCTATAAGAAGACAAAAAATGATAAAATAAATATTTCAAATTAGTGAAGAAAAGATGGATTTACTCAATAACATGATTCCCAGTCAACTAATTACCTATTGTAAATAAATAATGAAAATTAATCCCTGTCTTGTTACATATTTCATAATAAATTTAAGATTTAAACTGGTCTGAGTCTGTTTCAGATTTGACATGTTCAGTATAATAAACTGTAAAACTATTGCATAAAGCCATGGGTTAATATGTACCTAATGTTGCAGTGAACAAAGAAAGGTATGCCAAACAGCATGTAGAAATTTTAAAGCTATGTTTGCAAAAGATATCAAGCATGCTAGTTTTGTCATATTTTTCATGGATATTAAGCAGGTGCTCTCTCGTCCTGCTGCCTCCCCACCTTCTACTGTATTTCTCTAATACATCATGCTTTCATTCTCTGCTTTCTTGGTCACGTTCATTTTCTTCCCTTTTGTTTATAAATGTTTCAGGAGATGGCGCCATGCCTTACTCTTCATGAGCCACTAATGGTCGTGGTGGAGCACATAAGCTGAACAGGGTCCCCCATGTGCACCGGCCTTAACCACAAAAGTTCAGTGAGAGTGTTTGATTCAAAGTCTCAAGCTGTCATTGAATTGAAACTTTGGGGTACAAACTCAACAAAACTAAAGGACCCTTCACACAAAACACAAGTTAATTTCAGGCTACAGTAGAAATATTTAGTGATGGTACCTCTTTCCTCGGCTTTTATGCTACAATGTAAACACATATCCAACTTTAACCAAAAGCTTTGCTCTCATATATATCATATGCACTTCAGGTGAACTGTTCAGAAATCATTTTTCCCCAGACTCTGAAAAGTGTAGCAGATGACCTCAGTCTCCTGCCCTCGGTGCTTGGCTCACAGCAACATGTTCCTGCTGCCGTTGCCCCCACAGGTCCATGTCCCTGAATATATATTGCACACATAAAAACTGGATGTTGACAAAAGCTATTGTAATATATGTAAATGTGTAGGTTGGTTTGTTGCCAAGACACTTGAAAGGTGGTCTTATATTTTTGGTCTCAAAATTCCAGGAATGACATCTGTTGGGCTTAAACACAAGCTATTTTGTTACTTAGGGAGAAAGAAGGCCACATCCAATATAATTTGTGTTGCTCTTGTGACACTGTGACACCTTTTGCTATTGGATCTAGAACATATATAAGTTTTCTCACTGGTGGAAACTTTGTGAGGAAATTACAACAATCTGGTATTTCTGTGTGAATCGTCTTTGGAATGTATACTGCTTGTGTATATTAAACATTTAACAGAGAAAAAAGGAGAAACAGGGAAAAAACCATGGTGAGTGATAAGGCTGAACCATTAATGAAGTTAAATGATACACTATTTTAGAGTGAGATAAAGCTAAGGTTTTCAGAGAAGGAGCTCCTTTCATACAGACTAACAAGGAGAGTATTTCAGTGTCGCTGGGAATGCTGGGAGTCAACTGTCAATAGCAACATAGTTCACATTTCCAAGAACAAAAAACCTTCCTAAGATAAAGGAATTTAGGCAAGACTAACTCAACAAGTGAACAGAGGGTAAGTAGGAAAACAATCAGCCACTTCAAGATTCATTTAGTATGGGTGAGCAAGACTGAAGACTCGAGTTCAGTCCCTGGGACCCACATGGTAGAAGGCGAGACTGACTCCCTGTGATGTCCTCTGATCTCCAGATGCAACCATGGCACATGTACCCCACATATCAACACAAGAAATAAGTGTAATTTTAAAAATTCATTTAAGAGTTCTTTCCTATTCAAATTTGCCTACTGTCTTCTCAGCATTGAAAGTCACACTTTGGAAAAAAGCTATTTTGGTTTTTTTTTGCAAGGAAATGATCTTGAGACACCAACTGTGGTTAGGCCTGAGTATGACAGATCCCAAACTTTCCTGAATGCAGGAGAATCACACCTGGCCAGTACTTCTACTAGCATAACAAATTATTAGAATGAATTTGAGCTGATCTGATATCATCTTTGAGCCTGACTGTTTAAGAAGAAAAAAATCCAGATTAGACTATCTTTAGAGTCCCTCTAGCTCTGGGATCTTGTCAGTCATATATTTTATCTTGGCTTCGGGCAATCTCTCTACTATCCTGTACTTCATTTCTTGCAACCTTAATACGCTTTTTACGGTTCCTTCTACTGAAGACTATGAAAAGAGCTGTAAAGAGTCAACTTTTTTCCAGACATTATCATAAAGTCTTATTGTGAAGCATGTGCTAAACACTGGCATGTGAAGAACACATAGTAATATACTTACTTAGGAAGATGCTTCCAAACTGAACAGCCAAAGATCTGTCCTTGAAGAGGATTAGCCTCTCATCAAGACTGGCTTTCTTTGGATGTCCTGGTGTTTTAGTCTTGGATTCTTCTGCAATCTTGACTCTGTGCCTTAAATTTTTAAATATATGTGTGTGTGTATATATATATATTTACATTTATATATTTTAAATTACATATAAAATTTAAAAATGTCTTTGTCAAGTTCCTCAGGCTATCAGTATCCCTTAGAAAATTTTATTTTTCTGAAGGCATCACATGTTTCTAATATGGTAGCTAAAATCATTTGATAAATGGATACTGTGCAATCAAAATTAAGGCTATTCTCTTATATGCTTTAGACAATGTAATTCACTTTTAAAATAATACATTTTTATTAGCAGCATCAGGAAACTTGGATAAATAATTTGTTCAGAATGTTAAAATAGCTTGCTGAAAATGAAAAAATAAACTCTGTATAAAGAAAGGTAGACAATTTTTTTGTTTCTCAAAAGTATTCACCCCAACAAAACGAATTTTAATTAAAAGTAATTGGTTCCTGGAACTGAACTGTTTTCCCTTGATTGATCAGAAAAGAATCAATAATACCAACAATAAAGTCCTCAGCTGAACACCATCGGCTAACTTTATTTTATTTCCCATTTTTACTACAGTTACTTTGCGGGTGGGGTGTGGTGGTGGTGTTTGTTTTTGTCTATGCACTACATGTGTGCAGTGCCCCCAGGGACCAAAAGAGAGCCATGAATGCCCTGTTATGGAGTTACAGACAGTTGTGACCTGCCATGTGAGTGCAGGGAATTGAATCTGGGTCCTCTGCAAGAACAGCTGGTGCTCTTTCTTAACCACTGAATCATGTCTGCAGCCCCGGGTAGGCAGATTTAAATACATCAGGTGTGACTTGCTATGGGTCAGTAGGGTGTGTAACTGTCCATCATTGTTTCTTGTGTAGGCCTTTATGTCCATGTTCCAGATACTCACCCAGGAAGGGTGGGTGGACGTGATGGATCAGACTCTGAACGCTGTGGGGCACATGTGGGCACCAGTGGTCGCCATCTATTTCATCCTCTATCATCTCTTTGCAACTCTGGTGAGTTTATCGTTTCTTTTAAATTAATTCTGGAAACTCACAATGGGATGAACATTGCCAGATATTTGACATATTGTCAATTTAAAAGTAAGAGTCAATAGAAAACTGCAAAGCCATCTCATTGGATGAGATCCCTTCCATTCTAAATGCTACAAATCAAATAACTTCTCGAGGATTATATTTCTGTTTTGTTCAATGAGAACCTAATATTTTCTCTCAGATATGTGTGTTTTCATGGGGGAATACAAAACAAAGCAAAATGGAACCCTCATAGTCATATCAGTTTAACAACTCTCCACATTCACACACAGTCACATCCAGAGATCAAACTTGAACTACATTATTGCTGTATTTTTTTAAGCATGAAGCAATGTTCTCTTAAATTTCACCACATCCTTTTCACAGCTGTAATTAAAGTAGGACAGCAGCTGAGACCTCGGGGTACAGTTGGTTAATTGGAAATCCATAGTGTTTCTGTACTGTGTGCAATGCAATGAAGCACAGGAGAGAAGATAAAATGCAAAGTTGAAACTATTCTGAGAGCACAAGAAAACAGAATGCCAAAATTCAGGAAAGATTGGTTTCTAATGCTCATATAGATTGTTCTCTTCAATCACAGAGGATAAACAATTTTCACTTTGTATTAAAAACAGGGAAAGGGATCTATGAAATACTGCCTGACCTACAATAAAGAAAGAATTCCCATGCCTTCCTATTACCAAATTGTGTTTCTACAACATGGACTTGTTCCTGTTTAATGTTATTCTCTAATATTATGATAATAGTTACAAGTCAGGGACCTATATAGGAAGAGATAAAATAAAATTTACTCCCACTATTTATCATGTGGCAAAAGGCTTTATGATATTAGTTTTGATCTGAAAATCTTATCAAGTCGTTGATGATGAAATTGAGACTCAGAGGAGTTTAGAGATTTTCCCAGTACCACTCTAAGTATAAATAGTGGCCACCATATTCTCACCTCTGGCTGGTCTTTAAAAAAGCTGAAATCTTGTGCCTACTGTTGTTCCCTTAGATAATGAAGTTGAAAGTTGTCACCAACCATGTCAAAATAAAGTTTGACCTCAAGAAAAGACCCACTCAAATGAAACAAACTAAGTATCACTTCTAATGTCCTTCCAATTCTAAATACTCATGAATTGAATAAGTACTTGAGAAGTTATGCATAATAACTTAGAAGTGGTCCCTACTGTAGACAAAGGCCTTCAAAACTAACACATCCCCACCAAAACAAAGATACTTGGTTAATTTGTGTGAAACCATGAGTTCAAATGGTAGAATGATATAGAAATATCCTTGACATTGTTTACATGGAGTTGACTTCATAGACATTCATGAAATCTAAGAATGCTGGGCAGTGGGGATGGGGCCTGGCTTCCAGAGCTAGTGTGTGTCTGCCCTGAATGTGCACCCTCATTTCTAGGACTTTTGCACCCTTCCTCCCAGCATGTTTACATCTGTGTCACTTAATCACTTACCAACCATTCACTAATGCATTTTACTAAGTTTGGCAAGGACCTATCGTGTTTTTAAATCACTCGGCACTAGAGTAGCTTGAAGACTATTGACCATAGGTTAAAAGCAGGATAAATTTAATACTAACATGTATGTGAGTAATTAATCTAGTTACCTTCTAATATCAATCTAATTATTTTCTTACTAAGACAATATAACTGTTTGCTATCCTCATTGCAGATCATCACACTCACACATAGATTTGAGTAAGTCGGAGTCATGAGGGGTAAAAACCAGGAAGAACTGTATCCATCCTGGTACATTGCCTAGGGAAGTAATTTTTTTTTAATAAGTACTTTATTTTTTTTCAAGTTACATCTCAGTCGCAAACCCTTCCCTATTCCCCCTTCTTGTCCCACCCTTCCACCTTCTTCCCCCCCCCAACAGCTTCTCTTTTCATTCCAACAAATGGTTCTTTCTC